>BQNB010000839.1:142299-152364 GCA_026074375.1 Tanacetum coccineum
ATCTTCTTGAAAAGATCATACATCAAAAACATGTAAATAAATTTTCCAAAAACAAAAGAAAAAATTGAAAAAAAATACAAAATTACAAAAAGATTTGTCATATTTTTCAAAATTAAAAATCAAATACAAAAATAAAAAAAATATATAGAAAAGCTCAAAAACATAATTTAAAGATCACATGATCAGATTCATGATTCCAAATTTTTTATATATAAAAAGCTTTCGATTGGAAAAACGAGATCATAATCTGAGGGGGAGTAATTGAAAATTTTTCATTCATATACATCATTTCAAAAATACAATAAAAATAATGATCTCTCAAATGAACTGACTTTGAAAAATGATATATTTTCAAGGGGAGTTTTTATTTTAAAAGTTTTACTTTTGAAAAACAAAAATCTTCATTTTTCGGACTAAGTGTTTAGCATGATTTCATTCCAAGGGGGAGTTTTTGATAACATTGGTCAACTTATCATTACTCGAGGGCGAGTTTTTAAAAATTCAAAACAAAATTCGGAAAATAAAAGAGATAACTCGAAAAGGAAAATTACAGGGGCTGAAAGTGTCATTTATCAAAAATTGATATTCGGTTACTATAAAAAGGGAGGAAAATTTTCTTTTTACTTTTTATTTTACCGAGTCGAATTATCGAGTTTGAGAAGAAAATTCAAGAAAGATTTCCGAAGCTCATTACAGCGATTACAACTTCTTTTCTTTCTCAAACGTAAGTGGATATGAGTTTGGATTCAGATCTAAGACGTTATGAATTATCGAGTTTAAACTCGGTAAGATTCAGGGATTACTGAATTTAGGAGTTATCAAATTTTTGATAACAAGGATGATAAAAATGAATGATTGTGTGGAAATAAGTGAAACATAGCTGAGACAAAGTCTAAAAACATTAATTCGATGCAGAAATAGAAACTCAGAAAAGATTGGTGTTTATCGAGTTTGTTGTTTATCGAGTTTCATTTGTTGTACAATTTTTGGAGTCTAAGACAACATAAAGGAATCGAGTTTAATTTTTCATAAGTTAAAAGGATTCGTCTTTTATCTATATTGTGAAACTCAGTAAATGTCAAAAAGTCAAACTCGATAGTGTCAAAAAGTCAAATTCGGTAATGTCAAAAAGTCAAAATCATTTGTGAATAAGTGAATTTGTTTTAATTGTCTACTGAATTTTATGTGCTCATGATTTATGCATGCTTATGATGATTAATGCTCGAATATCTGTGGAACAAAAAGATCAGTCTCTCATGTGTTTTGAAAACATCAAATTATTGTGAAAAAGAAATCAAGTTTTAATAAATTCTAAGCTTTTGGTTAAATATGTCTATTCATAATTGTTTAAGTGGTCTAAGTTATGTCCGGTTTCGGCCGTTTTCTGCAATGAACAGAATGAGGAGTGAGTGACTTAGTAACCATTCAGTTATTGAAATAGATGTGTTTGTCTACATTGTTTAGGATTCATGACAAAAAGTGAAAGTGGAAAATTTTTATAACTTGAATTTGAAAATCCAAGTCTCAATTGTTTAAGTGGTCTAAGTCATGTCCGGTTTTGGCCGTTTTCTGCAATGAACAGAATAAGGAGTGAGTGACTTAGTGACCATTCAGTTGTGGGTTTGTGATTGAATGATTCTATGTTATCATTATAAGAACAGTTTTTTGTCAAAAGATTTCTAAAAAAGTTCTTAAAATCTGTTATTGTCAAAATGGTACTCTTTTATAAAAACTGTTTTAAGAAGATGTACGATCTCTCTTTAATTTTTCATAAAAGAGTCTTGATTAAAATCAACATAGAAATCCTCATCTTTCTTAAAAGAGTATCATGTCACAAAGAATTTCTTGCGAGGATATTTTAAAACAGACAGAGAGAGTTAAATCCATACGCTAAAAAGCAAATCAAAAGCATGTTCGAAAAAGAATTGCCAGAACACACAAAAATGATAATTAAAAATAAAAATTTGAATAAAACGTATGACATGTGCTAGAAAAAGCAAGTACGAGCACATGAGAAACAAACTGATCAAAAATACGTTCGAAAAGAATAGCCAGAACATATTAAACAGACAGAGTGGAAAAAGACAAAAATGTCAAATGAATTGTTGGTTACCTAACATCTCTATTTCATTCATTCAGTAATCATCATGGCACACCAACAACATGCAGCTGATGTTCATCCAGACGAACTGTGTCCTCCAAACAAAAGATATGATCTTATGGATGCTAACAAGAAGATTGATTTTGAACACGTGCAATGTCCACCTGAAAGCAAACTTCTGACGAATATCATCAAGAATCATCCATTACGATTCAGCATTGCAGCTTCTTCATCAGTACCATGGATCTATATGGCATAAATTTGGCATACTTTGAATGAAGACGGATCCAAGTATAGACTCACATTTATGCTTGACAAGAAAGAGATTTCTCTTACCTTGGATGACTTCAGAACAATCTTTCATCTACCACAAGCAACTGACAACAATAATGATAGTTTTGTGCCACCACCATCATTTTTAGACATGGTTCCATTCTATAAAAATGAATTAGGATTTACAATGAAGCTTAAGACATCATCGAGCTTTAAGACAACTGGTCTTCTGCAGCCATGGCAAACGTTGTGCAAAATATTTTCCAAATGCTTAACAACACGTGTAACTGGATGGGATCAACCACCATTGCAGATAATGCAAATGATGTATTGCTTTATCAATAACATTTATGTTGATTATACGGAGCTACTATGGGAAGGACTTCATTATTCTCTTCATCATCCAACATCTTCGATTCCTTATCCAAGATTTACTAAGATCATCATTAGTCATTACATGACTAATTTTCCTGAGATTTCAAGGCGTGTTAGAGACAGAAGAAATGAAGCACACAGAGCATTATCATATGTATGCAGAGGTGTTTGGGATAGATGTTCCTTTGACTCAGTCAAAACCGACTGAGTCTACCTAAGGAACGCATAGGACACCTAGTGCCCCTAGGTCACCTAACCCTAACATGGATGCAGGAGTGTCAAGTGTTCCAAAACGATCAACTATGATTCATTTTTGTATTCCTCAAAAGAGATCCACACGTCTTACTCCACCAGCTCCAGTGCCAACTGTTGATAAAGCAGATGAGATGATTTTACAAGACACACTACAAGTAAGTCTTGCTGAGCACAAAAGTCGAGAAGAGCAAGAAGCTAGAGAAAATGTGGAACTGGTGAACAAGCACTTGGCATCCGTAGAAATTGAAAAGATGGTAGAAGGACCAGAGAATGTTATTGATGATAGTTCAATCCCTAGGAATAATGAACAAAATATTCCCGGCACTAGGTTAGAGCCCAGGAGTGATAAGGAAAGTCCAGAGGTGGAGATTACTAATAATGAAGAGGTGGAAATTACTAATGTTGTAATACATGTGAATGTTAATGAAGAAGAGGAAGAAATAACTGATGAGGTGTATGAATTAAAGCGGAGGGAGAAAGGGAAGATTGTAGAGGAGTCTATGAATACACCATTCCCCACACCAATTAGATCTCCTAGGATTTATACTGATCTCGTATCTTTAGATACTGAGAAACTCTAGGAATTGACGGTAATTGATACTACACCTACACTAGCATCAAGTTCACTCAACACCAAGTTATCAGCCACAAACCGACTTCTATCATTATTCAAAGCCAAACTTGCTCGTTTCAAACGATACAAGAGTTTCTTTCAGGAGTTACAGGGACGTTATGGATATTTGTTTGAACATCTGAGAGCAAAGTTCTTGTCAAGGAAGTCATTTGATACTCTTGCTGATCATCTCCAGGAAGTAATGGTTGAATCACTACCCACTATGGTAGATAAGCATATCAAGGAGCAAGTCGAGAAGCAAGTTCTTGAGCAGGTTAAAGTTCAAGTTCCAGTGTATGTTGCAAAAGGGCTGCTTTTGGAAAGGCAACAGAATAAAGAAGAGACAGATAAGATGATTGCTAAAGCTATGTTACATGAGCATGGGAAATTACAGGCTGAAATTTCCTCACAGATTTAACAAGCAATTAATATTAACATTCCTTCTCTAGTTGATGCGTCTGTAAGAAGTTATATGTCTGGACATATTCTTTATGTTCATCCAGCTCAACCACAAACATCATCTATTCCAGAACAACAATATCAACTATATCTATCAATGAAAGCCGATCCTCAGTTGCTGCAACAAGACATAGCAATATGGCTGTCACTTCAGATGAAATTTAAGACACTTCAGGTACCTCAGACTACTTGTAGAACTTCTGCCATTCGCCCAAGAGATCAGGACGATCCTCATGATGATGCTCATCCTGAGGAGGAGAATAGTGCAAAGCGGCAGAAGACATCTAAGTATGAAGCACATGTGGCTGGGAGTCGTTGGACAATCAATGAAAAAGAACAAGGTCAATCGCTCCAGGAATCAAGACAAACAGATGATTATGATTTTTAGACTAGTCTTAACTTCGGATATGAAGAAATACTTAACGAAGCAAGTATCACAAGACATTATGGAAGAAGTGTCACTGACCATTAATGAGGCAGAGCTAAAGAAAATTGCTGATGAGATGTTGAGACAAAGATGTACTTTAGGAGATGAGCATCAATATCACATTGATCAGATGAAGAATTTCTTAAAGAGCGACATTGTTTGGGAAAGCAGAAAGGAAATTCTTGCTTCTCCACATCCACAAAAGACCATACCTTTAGTTCAAAGCTGTCAAAGAGATCCTGAAGCTCCAGCATTGTCTCTGATAAATCAAGATCTTTATATTTGATGAAGGAAGTTCAGGGCCAGAAGAAAGTGGTTGTACTTCACAAGTTTCCTGCAATTATTTTCAATGAGTTTGATATTGAAGAACGGACTTCCAGATGGGTGAATAAGTGTGTAAAGAAATTTAATCCTTATGCTCGGTATGGTGTTGAACATTGGAAGAATCCTCATGCAAAGATCTTCTACATAAAGAGGCAGAAAGAGCCTAGAAAACCAAAGGAAGTTGTTTATTCGAATTCAAAGATCATTCAAGTTATCAAGACGTACTGGGAACTGGGCCATGAACACAAGTTCATCACAGAGATAGTTGCAAGAAGAGCCAATGAGTGCATAGTGTCAATTACCGAGCCTGATTACAAGAATCTCAATAAGAATGATATTGAGGATATGTACTTGCTGATCATGAATGGCAAGGTACCTGATTATGCAGAAACAGGTCTGTTGTGGTCTTTATCAGTTTTCATCAGAAGTTCAGTGATATGGGAAAGAGTGCATGACTTTCAACTTGGAATAGAAAGTTATCAACAGAAAGTTAATCTTACTGCACCAACAATATCTTTTCCAGGAATTGAAAAGCACAAAATGTTCTCCATCATCTATGAGCCCGTGCATGGAATAATATACAAGAATAGCAAGAAAGAGAAAAGGGTGATGAGACATTCATATATTCATAAGTTTTGTGATGCAACGTCTAAAGAGTTACAATAATGATGTTAAGTATGGCTATATACAAAGAGATCTCAACGAAGATGAGGTTGAAATTGTTTGCAAAATAAATTGAAGTGAGATTGAAGTATCACAACTAGATGAGAAGATGGGAGATGTATGTGAATGGAAGACCACTTGGACCACGAAGGAAACGCCCAGAATAATCGACCCTTAGGGGGAGATTGTTAGGTTCATAAAAAGTGCCGATTATGTGGTTTAATTATATTTAGTCATTAGTCTTTATTTTGTTAAGAATAAAGTAGCTTGTAATAAGGTTTATTATGCTAAAAGTAAGAAATAGAATAATTACTAAACTATAGGGACTAGAAGTGAAACATTAGAAAAATAAAGGAAGGGAAGCTTTCTTCCCTCTCCTATAAATACCCCTTCTAATCACCATTAAAGGGGAATCCTTGTAATAATCTTTTTCTTTTTCCCTCCATTTTATATCATTTGAAAATTAAATACTTGCCATCCTCTACTATTCTCTCTAAGCTTTCTTGATTGATTATGTATGATTCAAGATAAATAGGACCTAACAAGTGGTATCATGCGCCATTAGAGAATTAGAGTGATTCGATTTGTGGATTGTTGCAGGTCCGAGAACCACAAAATGCAATTCGGAGGATTCGGTTGATATTCTTGAGCTTTCGATTTGTATTTTGGCAGCTATTACAAGTAATTGAGCATTATCGACTATTCTAATGGTTTTGACATGACGGTGTATTGGAGTTTGTGCATTCTCGGAAGTGGTTTTAGCATTCTCAGAATTGTTTTTGTATTCTCGGAAGGGGTTTTAGCATTCTTGGATCATTTTTGGGAGCTTTTGTATTGTTATTAGTTTAACCTCGGTAGAAAAAGTGTTGTACTAGATATATACGCATTTTCGGTTCTATCGAAAATCGTATATTAGGTGGTTATTGATAAACTCGGTTGCCTATCGAGTTTCATAAGTATTCGTACATTTTTGGTTTTATCGGAAAATGTGAATAAGGATTTAGTGATTTAATCTCGGAAATAAGCTTACAAAGTCTTAAAACATCACAAGTTCACGGTTTTATCGTGGATTGGGTTTTTGAAACACAAATTCAATAATTACTAAACTCGGAAATCAAATTCGGTTCTATCGAATTTGGTGATATAAGTGTTTTGGATTATTAAGACATCATTAATTTTGGTTCTATCGAGATTGTGGTTCTTGTTAATTCATATCATAAGGATTTTTTCAAATTTTGGTTCTATCGAGTTTGATTAAATCAATCTTTTGAAATAAAACAAGTTAATCGATTTTTGGATTAAGAGTATTTTTGAGTTTACTACGTTTTGAGAGTACCAAGTTTGATATTATTCTTTGTCCGAGTTTTAGTTATGTCCGAGAAGTGTACTGAGTTTCAGGCTACTTGTTATCCGAGAACAGTGTTGTCCAAATTTGACAACTGTTACCGAGTTTGGAAATCTTCTCACAAATATCACTCATTTTCTTCTACAAAGATCCAATCTTTGAATCATACGTAATGTTAACATCCAAAACATATCCACAATCTCTCGCTGATGCCGGTTCTGAGACTAAGTCTCCCATGCTTGAAAGGGGTAGTTATATACCATGGGCAAGTAGATTTAGAAGATATATAAATCGGAAGAGAGAAAACCGAAAGTGGATTAACAAAGCACTTGATGAAGGTCCTTATCAGTTTCAAATGTTTGTTCCTACTGGTTCGACATTACTAACACTGCAGACTGCATAGGATTTACAAGGTGATGAATTATTGCACTATGATGCTGAAATCTGATTTTACTTTCTATTCCAAATGAAATTTACAACTCTGTGGATGCTTGCACCACGGCCAAGGAAATGTGGAAAAGAGTTGAACGTCTGATGAGGGGTACTATACAAAACCAAGTAGACAGAGAAACTCATTTTACGAACGAATTTGATCAGTTTGTTGCTAAACCAGGGGAAGCACTTATTTCTGTCTACAACTGCTTTGCTCAATTAATGAATGAATTGGAACAAAATAAAATGATTTTTCCAATTGTCACAGTCAACACAATGTTCCTAAATAGCTTGCAACCAGAATGGTTGAAATATATCACCCAAGTTCATCTTGCTAAACATTTGACAGTGGATTCGTTTGATGATCTCTTTGATTACCTTTAGCAATTCGAGCAACTGGGTAATGCATCATGGGCAAAGAAGTTAGAAAAGTCTCATGATCCTTTGGCTCTAATAGCACACACGGGTTCATCTTCCAAAAATACCTCATCTTATTATGTAACGTATCCTACGTCTGTGGTTGATTATGACGATGAGTACCATCAGGATGATGTTCAAACCAATTCCGAAGATCCTCTAGCCTCTGCAATGTTGTTACTTGCTCGAGCCATTACTCAAAATTTCTCTAATCAAAGTGGTGTGTGCTTAATTACACATACCATTTACCTAGGAAATCGTGCTTAAAAGACTAAAAACATATCAAAAATACATTGTATTTGTGTGTTTTGCTTTTATATTGTGCAGGTAATGGATATTCATGAAAAAGACAAAAACAAATCCAAAAACGACAAAACCAAGCACGGAAATGTAAAAAGCGTGAAAAGCCAAAGTGAAAAGCCAAAGTCAAAAAGTGAAAATAAAAAGTCAACCAAAAATTCAACCCCAAGAAGTACAAGTCAAAGTCAAAGTCGAAACAAAAGAAATACTTAATGGGCCCACCCGCATCCATCTAATGGGCTGGGTCAGCCCATTAAGTCATTTATACTAAGGCTTAATAAGCCTTATACCATAAAAGGCCCAATCCCCTTTTAACTTTAAAACTGGCCTGAAATTAATTAAACAGGCCCAAAACAATGACAAGGCCCAATCAACTTTAACCCCGTTAACCATTGCATCCCTTTAACAATGTTAGTCCTTTAAGGACTGTGGCTGCAATAATGACATACAAGTAGAGGGGCTGAATCTGCCAACTCTTTTATATCTTTTACACCACAAGGACTGTGGTTGCAAACACACATAACAAATTAAGGGGCCAAATGTGTTAATTCCCCAAACTCTTACCCTGTATCACCAAAACGGTTAAAAACCATTTTCCCGCCTAAACAACCCCAACATTGTTTATATTCCCTAAAATGGCCTTCCCCTGCAACAAAACAAAACCATCACTCTCCATCCCATATAACCCCACATCACATGGCATTTGTCATGTTGGCAATCCCTCAACATTTGATTGGACAACAACGAATCAAGGGTCCAGATTAATCACCATGGGGACAAAGCAAAATGGAAGGCTGAGATTGACATTTTGAAGCTACTCACACAACAAACACACCATCTGAAGCACTCACAGAAGAAGCACACTTGGAAGAGCCAAAGCTTTGAAGATTTTAGTATAAATATAGTCAATTGTAGCTCATTGTCTTTTGTCAAATCTTGTTAAAATGTAATTTAGACCATTTTAATACTTGTCATTTAAATTTCTGTCATTTAACTTTAAGCATTGTAAATTTTTTTAAGTTAATGAAAATTTCAAGTTTTCTTTAAATACTGTCATTTACTTACATTGTCATTTAAATACTGTTTTTAAGCTCTTATATAAGCTTTTGAATCATTAAAAGCTTATATAAAAACTTGTTTACTTATCTGTCTTAAAAAATCAAAAAATCACAAAAATTAAAAATCTGTCAAAAGAACACTGGAGCAAGGTAAATCATGGATGGCCTTGGTTTAGAGCTTCATGGGAAGCATTAGGACTGGTTTTGGGTGTTAAGTACTTGCCAAAAGCTTTGGACTTTTGTGAGTTTCATTTTCGATTGTTTTTTGCTTAATTACTGTTCATCTGCTTATAACTGTTCCTTACTGCTTGTTGTTTGTTGTTTATGTTGTTTTATGCTTGTTTATGCTTGCTTATTGCCTTTATGCCATTTGTTTAACCTTTTCTTTAAAACTGCCTTTATTTGCTTAATTTGCTTAATTCCTGTTTGCTTAGTTAAAGTGCTTATTTGTTATTGGACTGTGCTTATTTTTGCTTAAGATTGCTTTGTTGTCATCTGTTTTCACAAACCTTGGCTTAAATCATAAAAAATCAGCTTTAAAATAGGTTTTTGATACTTAAAAGGGTGTTTGGGTCAGTGTCTAAAGTGGGTAAAAATTGTTTAAAAAACCATATAGGTCACTTGGGCAACTTGTACAAGCCCTTTTTAGTTGTTTTAAGCTGTTTTCAAAAAGTTTTAAAGGTTAAAAGTGAGTTTTTAAGTTTTTTCTACTAGGTGTTTAAAACTATGGTGACAGAATAGTTTCATAGTGCTTATTTGATTAAGGCTTTTAAAACCAGTTTTTAAGAGTTGTTTTAGTGTTGTTTTTAGTGTCAAAATGCAGTAGAAGTGTCTTTTTAATCTACCATTGTCTTAGTAAAAATCTGTCAATTCATTTTTTTTAAAGTTCCTTTTTCAAATTCAAATTTAGTTTAGTTAAAATTGTTTTTAGAATCTGAAATTTAAAACATAAGCTCATTGGTGGTCAAGCTCAATCTGTTTGAGCTTGTTTTGTTTTTTAAAACTTTTTTTTTCATAGCTTAA
>BQNB010000840.1:0-154973 GCA_026074375.1 Tanacetum coccineum
TGGTATCATGTTTGTTAAAGCATAAAAAGTGTATATATAAACTAGTGAGTAAATTTACATAAGAAAGTTTATGATTTAATAGCCTTGTTAAGAACTTGTTAACTTGGACAAATTGACAAATGATGGACCTATGGACTATATAATATATATGACATAGTATATTAAGAGTTATAAAGGACTTGTGGTAAATTATGAAGTTAAAAAGTATATAAAAACAAAGTTATACAAATAAACTCAAAATAATTACTTAACACTTGCTTGATGTAAACATTTAATTGTTTGATGCCCGTTTACATTGAATGATCGTTTTTAGCTTACGCTATTTAACTTAACGATTACGATTTAAAGCAAACGCGTACAATACTAAAAATACATAGTAAATTTATTGACGTCGCCAATGACCTTAAAACACGGGGTGTTATATTTTGTTAGTGTTTTTTCTATGAAAATGAGATAGGTGTCATGTAAAATTTTGAATTAAAAGAGTGGGATCTTCGATGATTAGATGTTATTATACCAATCTTTCCATCGACAACCAATGAAATAATTAGGCACTTTTGTTATGGTTTTGAGCTTTTGATCATTTCCCTTTTGTTACTATTGCTCTTATTAAAAAGAGATGAGCATTTGATAGTTTTGAGGCTAGCGTATGACATGGCGTTATACATATATCAAGGACAGTGCAAATGGCTCTAAACATGGGACATGTGGAAAAAGACCATTGTGTTATATAACATCGGCGCAACGCATGCCTAAAATACTATCGTATACAAACACCTCGACATGAAAAACATACCGACTAAATTCATCGATCTCTAACACCTCGCGTCGCCTCTCGAATTAAAACGCTCAAGATAAAACTCCTCGCAGCGAAGCGCGGGTATTCATCCTCGTTTATAACATTTGTTACATATAGATCGAGTTCATGTCTTCCAATCTTTAGTAGTAGTTAAATCCGGCTAGTGTGTTAGTCCGGAACATAAGTGTGAGATCCGGTTAGTATATTTAGTCCTCAAAATACAAGTGTGAGTGGTAGATTGGTTCTAGCTAAGATTAGAATTCGACATCTAGCTTAGTGTTGGAAAATAATGTAAGCGACGCGGTTTATGTGTTTAGGCCTTAAAACACAAGGTTTGTTATGTTGGGCCATAAAACATAATGGGTTTGGTTGTACCTGAAGAAGAACTTGATATCTAGCTTAGTGTCGGAAAATAATGTAAGCAACTTGTAAGGTTTTCTCCGCTGAGAAAAGAGCTTGTTAACTGGTGAAGTAACTCTCGAGTTGGATACTTGGGGAGTGAAGTAGGGAGAAGAGAAGCTTCGTGATTGAACCACTACAAATCATCGTGTCGGTTTGCATTTCCTTTTACTTATCTCTTTAGGCTTATATTTGCATTTATCGCTTTATATTTACATATGCATTATATAGATGATTGTAACTTGTTGTTTAAATTGTTGTGATTATGTTTGTGTCGAGGATACTATGTTTAGGGTTATGTCATTGGATATGCTTTACTACCATATGTATAGTTATAGTAGAACTAATATTAACACTCTTCATATTTTGTGACCACTGATTGGTGATTTGATACTAAAAAGTTAAAGTTTTTAAACTAAAACGTATTCACCCCCCTTACATATTTTACAATTGGTATCAGGAGGCACGTTGCTCTAATTTTTAAAACAAATAGTTTTTAAAATAGAGTACGATCCATGTATCACAAAGGGATTATATATGAAAAGTGTTTTGTTGCTTGATTCATACTAATTTTGCTGTTAGATATACTTCGTATAATAGTTTCAAGGAAAATCTTCTCAAAAGAGTTTGAAAATATCAATATATGTTTTTCTAAGTCGTAAGAGTAGAAATGACATCTAAAACACGCATTTTATGTGCGGGAACAACTTTTTAAAGTCCTACGTCCTTTCGTTAAGTCACCAAATGATTTTGTACAAAAAAAGTGTTTTTGAGTACTCGTAACGGTCCCTTAAATGTCTCGGACGGTCCCTAATATATATGGGACCGTCTGTCTGTTTCGTCATAATATGGCAAACTTTAAAATTTTATATAAAATCAACCGTAAGTCCGTAGAAATCGTGTCACCCGCCATTTTAAAGGTAACTGGGTCTACTTTCATATAAAAATACTTTCAAATCTTAATTTCAAACTTAAGTATGTCAAAAATGCAAATTACTACATAGTGGTCAAAACTTTGTGTTTCGTTTTAACGTAAAACTTGTATTTTACCTTTTCTTTCAAGTCGGGCATTTCTAATCGGTGAATCTTTGAAAAATGGCGTATTTATATTTTCAAAATATTGATCTTGATTAATTTTTGAAATTGGGAGAAAACTATTTTATTTTTAAATAAAATCAAGCTAAGTATACATTGTTTTATCTAATACACAAAACGATGAGGAATAGTTTTATGTGTTATGCTAAATGATTATGTGTGTTTACTTGTGTCTTAATTTTGTTAATAGATTTTATTAAGTGATCATTGCTATTTGTAATTGAGAAACTTATATATCTAAACACATATGTCACGCACATTATTTGTTTGTTACTAGTTTTCCGGATTATGCCTAAATAGGAATTACGCTAGATCTCTTGCATTAAGTTGCGAAATTGTTTGTGCATTGCATATATGCATAGATCACTATATTTACAATTGTTACATAAACATCCGGTAAATTACTTCGAGTTTGGTAACCTACTGATAAATGAGAGTTTAATAGTTTGTCAAGTATGTTGGAAAATATTGTCATGCACAAATATCTTTAAATAAGATCACACATTAAAACCCGTTACATAAATATCTTTTATACCTTCTTCTTATTCATTACCAAACCCTTCATAAATAAAAACAAACACATATTGATAAAAGAAGAAAAAAATATAGGAGCACGGTGGGTGGCAACGACGGCATGAGGCACTGTATGCTTGTGGCGTCGTCGTGGTGCATTTTCAAGAAAACACCAGTGAAAACGATGGATACCTTATGTTCTTAAGGTTCTTTCTATTAAACACATTTTAAAACAAAATACCCGCTTTTTTTTATTATTTTTTTTTTTTTTAGCTAACAACTTAACAACCTAACAGCCTTTAACCACTTTTCCCGCCCAAATTCCCACACAACCCAAAACGTGAATTAACCTTCCCCCGCTCCCTTTTAAACCCTCAATTCGTTCTTACACCTCTCACCAATGACAAATCACCACAGTCCCGGCAGCAGCCTTTGGCCTATGCCACCTAATCAATGATTCAAACGGCTATCAAATAAGCCTCAAAAGGATCAAACGGCTAGTATTCCAAAGGAAATCTCTAGGGATCTTTCCCCTCTCCTCACCTCTTCTCTATAAATAGTAGCTTAAGACTTCATTTTTCAGTGTTAATTTTCTGTTTTTAAATTCTCCCTTTGTAATTTCATTTTTTTGTAGCTATTTTATTCTCATTTTAAGCAATTAAGCTTTTGAGCTTTGTAAACTTTCTTCTTTAAGATTGTACCTCTATAATTCCAGCAATACAACTCATGTTACATGTTTCTTTTTATTCATTCATTTTCAAGTATAAGGTCGATTTTAATCAAAATATGCTTTTTATTTAGTCTATAAGAGCTTATTACTTCTAATAAGCTCAAATTTAGCTAAATTTCTTTCTTAAGCAATTCATTCATCATTTTCATTCATATCATGGATATTTGAAAAGTTTTAAGCTCAATTTGGAAGGACAAGAGGAAATAAGCTCAAATTAAGCTCCAACAGGCTTATTGAGGTTTAGAGCAAGGTGCCATTTAGGTTAAGCATTTTTTAGAGTCTCAACAACTAGAGTTAGACTTGTTCTGTGGACTTCAATTTTCAGGTCACTTTCTTTCATTTTCATATTAAGCCAATTCTAGCTTATTTCACCTTGCTTATTTCTTTTAAGTTCTCATTTAAATCCTGTTCATTAAGTTTACTTAGCTTATACTTGCATTGTTTTCAGTCTATTTTAGCATTAAAAATTAGTAAAATGCATTGCACATTTCTTAGTCGTAAGTTGTTGTGTAGTCATCATCAGAGTAATAAGTAGTTATTTGCTTTAATAAGCTACTAATTTTTCTGCTTAAAATAGCTGATTTAGTTTATAAATATAGAAGTAGCTAAAAAGTTTTAGCTGTTTTTAGTTTTAAAAGTTTCACAAGTTCATTTTGTTTTACAGAAAAGTATAAAGTAGTTGTTTGGAATAGCTTTAATTGATTTTAAAGTCAATTCTATCCTGCCAAACTCTTAGTCAAGTTGAGTTAGAGGGTTTTACTTAGTTTAGAACAAGTTTTTTGAGAAGGTTAGGGTTTAGTTTTACATGAAATTTAGGATTAAATTCTATCATTCAGCTACCGGGTATTATTTGAGTTTTTATCGTCTTAGGCTTTTAGTATTTTACAAGCAACTAAGAGTTTTTTAGTAAATGTGTTTTCACTTAGTGATTTTAGCAAGTAAACTTCAAAAAATCTTAGTTACAATTCTGTTCTTATGCACTTATGCACAGCAAACCATTTGCATCAGCATTAACAACATCAGCTGAATAATTTCATTTTCTCTTTGATATTTTTTCTATTTTCTGTTGCTAACTTGCAAAACTTTTTAGCTAGAGGTAATTTATAGATAAGTAGGTTAGTATTACTTTTTCAAAATTACAGCACTTAAAATCCAAAAATAAGCTGTTTAAGCTTAGTCAAAAATAAGTGTCTCAAAGATGTTTCCATCGACTTTTGCATTTTCACTTCCTCCATTATCATTTCTAATATTGTTAACACTAGGGTAATATTAGTTTAGAAACCTTTAATACACATCTTAATCTTCAATAAGCAACTTTTAGTTTTCATTTTCATCAAGTATTAAGCTCTCAATAAGCAAAAATCCAAAATACTCTTTAAATTCATACTTTCTGTGACAGCAACTCTTTTGCTTATTTTCTAGCTTATTTTTTGGGTAAAAGTGGAAGGAGCCTTTATTAAAGTTGTTTAGATTAAGCTAATAAGCAACTTTGTAGTTTTAAGTTTTTGCTAATTCTCAAAATTTAATAAGCCAAAAATATTAAATAAGCTAGGGTCTGTTTGGTTATTTTCTCAAACCTAAGGGTTACCTGTTTTCATTAGTGTGTAAATTTACCAAACTTCGCCCGCCTACCCTATACTTTCCTTTAGTTCAACTTCTACCCTGTCTTTCCTATTTTCTTTTAATTTTCTTTTTATTATTAATAGTATTAATAGAAATTAGGTTAGAATTTTAATAAATCAAATTAGTTGAAAACTAAAAAGTAGAAATTAGGGCTTTTATTTTTTATAAATTTCTGCACCTTTGTAGTTTTTAAAAATCATTTTTCCATAATTTTCTCATTAAATTTGTATTTTCTAGGAATTAAAATAGTTTTTAGTAAGTCCTTTTTCTTAGATAAATCATATAAAATAGAAAAATAGTTGAAAAATTAAAATTCTTTTTGCATTAATTTTCATTTTAAATCTAGTATTTTTGAAAAATAAAAGAAAAATTTTAGTGTTAATTTTTAGAAAAAGTTTATTTTTGATAAATCATTAAATCTTAGAAAAAAATCATAAAAATTCAAAAATACATAAAAAATTCTAATTCTTTTTCCTAAAATTTTCATTTTAAATTTGTGATTTTTAGATATTAAATTTGTTAAAAGTTGTGTATTAGTTTTTAAGTTTCAGTTTTAGCTCGCGTTTAATACATTTTGTGCATTTAATTTTCGTGCTATTTCATTGTTTCTTTAATCCTTGCTATTACATTTGTAGTATAATCAAATCAAATTTCCTTTATCATTCTAAGCTCGAATCCGAATATTACATCGCAATTCACGATTTCGTTGGGACACGACCCGTTGAGTTGTACAATACTTCCCGGATAAAAATATACGAATTGTGTTTTCTTTTGTGAGATTTTTACCTTTATATTTCTCTTGGTTGAGAAGTATTTTGGAAAGAATTCTTACGAGATTAACTCTTTACGTATATATATTTGATTACTACAAAACCAAATTTTGGCGCCGTTGCCGGGGAATTCGTGAACGATTGTTGAAGAGTATTCGTCGAAGTAGAGTTTTGAAGATCCTTCCATTGGAAGTTATTTTGCTATATTTTTGAAAAAATATAAAAAGTTCATTAATTCGATTCCTATCGAATTGAAAAAAATATTAATATAACTTTTGGTACAATTTATCCATCTTAAAACCATTTCAATTAACAACAAAACAAAGCGTGAAGTACTTGCATCGAGGTACGAGGGAACTTTAAGTTTACAAACTAATAAGGTGAGTTTAAGGGAAAGTGATAGCTATTCTCTAAGCAGTCATTGCGGCTCGCTAAGCTTTTCCGCTCACTTGTGCGTATTCTTAGAGACTTATCGTGAAGCTTGTAATAATCGATTACCAAAAATATTTTTGTTTTCATTCTTATTAAAAACTAAAAAATTTTAATTCTCCCCAAAAATAATCTTCTTATCTCCAAAATTTGCTTTCTTTATTTGTTCACTAGTGCATGCGCCTCGCTCCTCCTTGGAACTATACTATTCCAAGATTGACGTAATAGTCGACGGATCTCGACGACCGACAAGAGGCAAAATCCCTCTCTATTTGGATCCATGATTTCCAATGGCGATGATCCGACTATTGCCGATGCAACTCCCATGCTCCCACCGGGGGGTTTGAAAGTGCTTATAGTTGTTTTTATATCCGTAATTAATGCTCAAAACTTTGAAAACTCAAAATCCTCCCTACAATTAATTTGGTCAAAAACCGAATTTTTCGAGGGAGGTAATGATGACGGGCCTCATGCTCTTATCCGTCATTTCTGAGAGCACTATTACGAAACAACCAAAGGCTACCTGGATGTAACTTACACCACCATCAAACTTCTACTGCTTTCCATTTTCTCTAGTTGGGGTAGCCAAAACGTGGCTAGAAAAGTAACCCCCACATTTCCATTCTCACATGGGATGTATTAGTTTTCTAAGTTCATCAATGTTTTTTCTTCCCACTTCTAAACACCACCAATCTTCGGAAACGGATAATTACGAATTTTCTGTCAAATTGGCTCAAGAATCTTTCTCCGAAGCTTGGGGAGCGTTTCAAGGGAACTTTTAGAAGTGTCACTCACCATGGTTTTTCACTCATGCCCAATTAGTTCATTTTTATAATTCCTTGATGCTATAATGTCCAAGTTTCTCTTAAATTCTGCTGCGGAGGCAATTTTTCTCTACAAAAGTCCAAACGAAAGGATTACAAATCATAGAGAACAAAGCCAAAGTTAGGTAGTTCACGGAACGCGTGATGCGAGTGAGTACGAATGTCATCCTTCTTCTAATGCATCATCTAACTTTGAGTTCCAACAAATGGCAGCAGCATTAGTGGATAAGATACCTTAACCTTTTAGGAATGGAAAATGACTGAGATGAAAAACCATGATGAAAGCTTTTGTACCTACTCCCCGTTCGATCAAAGCGGTTGAGGGAAAGCGTGTACCACTTGTGGTAACAATCATTGCTTTATATGTGCCCAATGATAGAGGAGGTTACGAAGCCCAGGTTTATCATGATAATTCCTAACAAATTTCAAACAAAACCGCTTAGGTAGGTTAATTTTGTTCAAAATGGAAATTCCGGGTACGTCCTCCCATTTAGCAAACCATACTCACCCACCTGGTTTTCCTTCAACCAAGGTAAACCATCCAATAAATCGGGAAATACTCCCTCATCAAATGGTAACTATCAATGTCCACCACAAAATTCTCAAATTGTGCTTGATAATCAATTGGATTATTTCAAGAAAACCACGAGGGGAGTTTGCGGCATATGAGAAAATTCATATTACAATTTTGAAAGCTGAAATTAGGAGTGAAGTCAAGCTAATGTACTAATAATCCAACTCTTTAAAGTGAATTCAGAATGAGTTGAAAAATCTCAAACATAATCTTTTGTGAATCAACAAATGAATTCCAATACAATTTGCAAAACATGTTGAGTGGTTGCTTCCAATACCCAATAAGACTCGCCGTCAACTTCCAACTTCAACTTCTTTGGTACCTAACAACTTTACAGAGTTAATACATCACAAAACCAAGGGTGACGTTTAGAGCCATTACGACTCGAAGCGGGGACTTTCTTACACCACCGGTGCACAAATTCCACCACCTCTTATATGTAAATGTACTTTGATGAGAATGGAAACCGAGGTGACCAAGGATAAGGTGCTACCGAGCACCAAAGACATCCAACCTCCGGTCATCCAAAAATCTCATGATCCGGTTAAACCGGTGAGCAGTCCAAATTCTCCTGAGCCTTCTTCTACTCAAGTTGATAATTCTCCACTTTCAAAAGAATCTTTTAAAGAGACCAAACTTCCATATCCTTCTAGGGTAGAGCGTGAAAAGAAAGATTCAAATGACAAAGTGCAAATCCATTAAGTTTTGGGAATGTTCATAAGATTCATGTGGACTTTACTTTGGCAGATGCTTTGAATTTAATGCCTAAGTATCAAAAGATGTTAAAAGCTTGCTGGATACAAACAAAAGACAAATTGATTGTAAATAGCAAAGACACCAATGATGCTAATTGTTTGCGGTCATTCTCAAAAAGCGTCCCGAAAAGTTGGTGAACCGGGTCGATTTCGCATTCTTGTGGTTTTGGGGAGTTTGATAAACACTGAGCTTAGCTGGATTTAGGTGCAAGTATCAATCTCATGCCCTTGTTATTGCGGAAAAACTTGGACTTCCTGACCTTACAAGTACTAAAATGGTTCTAGAATTAGCTGACCGGAACAATTTCTAAACCTCTTGGGATAGCCGAAAATGTGTTCGTGAAGGTCGGAAAATTCTACTTCCCGGTCGATTTTGTGATTCTTAGACTTTGTTGCAGACCCTCGTGTTCCTTTGATACTTGGTAGACCTTTCTTAAGAACCGCACGAGTCTTAATTGTGTGCATGGGGATGGATAGTCATAAAGGGTTGGTTTGGACAAAGAATTGTTTTAAAACAAGTTGGGTAGTCAGATAAGGAGTTCATTCACATATGATGAATGCTTAGATGACCAGGTCAAAGATGTTTGCGAACCTGTAAGTAATGTTGATTCCACACATCTGCTATTGTTGATGATTTTGAATTTCTTCTGGGGGAATATTTTATGTAAACAAAAGGAAGAACTTAAGGGAATTTCTGACCAGTTGAAGCTAGTAGAAGGGCTTGTTTTGCAAATTTAGATAAGTGTACAATCACTAGCCAAGGAAGAGTTATTCATTCTCCGAAAAAAGCTTCCATAAGTGCAATTTCACACATCTTTCCAAACAATAATTTTGAGGACTCTTTCAAAATGGGGAATGAGGATTTTAATTCTATTCCCAAAACAAGTGAATTAAACAAAGAGATTCCATTCCAAACCCAAGTGAGTCCAAAATTGCGAACAAGATTGTGATGTTATTTCTTGTGATGATTTTCAAAGCTTCAATACTTTTTCAAATCCTTCTTGAGAAAAAACAAAGATTGATTTTTCACTCTAGAAAATATGACGATTGTCAAGTCTTTGGAGGAAACTTTTAAGAGTTATTTGAACCCTCTTTTTGAAAAGGACGAGGAAATCATTTCTAATGAGGCATCTAGCATAATTTCTCCTAAGATTGATGTTAAAACCATTATGTCTTTCTTTGCCCCAATTGGGAATTTTGCTAGAAAATGGGCAACAAGTGAGGTTGAAAAAGATAATGTTGAGGTTAATCATGAAGTTTTCAAAAGTAATAATGAAAATAGTTTGGGGATTCATGATAATAAGGAAGAGGAAATTGCCTTCCTAGATAGTTTACTTGAAGATGAAAATTTTCTTTGGAAAATAAATGATAAAAAGGTGAATTTTTGAAAGTAGACAAAAGGGTTTTGAAACAAATAGTTGAACCTGAGAATAGAAAGAGTTACAAGTTTTTCATCTCCGACATTGAAATACTTGACCATTTGGAGACTACCTCTTATGTCGGGAGTGATTATGTGTTTTATGAGGATTTTAATCTTGTGGATATGATATTCCCCATGAACATTCAGGGAAAGATTTTTGACCCGGGGATTTCTCATTTTGAAAAGGATGTTTTTAATGACAAGAGTTCAAAAGAGTTAGCTCCATCTAAAGCTCTTTTGACTCTTGATGTTTTTGACCCTCTCCACCCACCCTTAATGGACTTTAATGTTACTAAAGCATTTTCTGGGTTCACATTTTCTCTCTTGAAAATCTTTTCTAAAAAGTTTTTTGAACCCGGAATCAAAAATGTTTTGGTATATCTTTCATGCCTAGTTTGGGGAGGTTGTCACCTCTTGGATTTTCTTCACCATTACTATTATCCACCTTAAAAACCTAGTTTGGGGAAAGAGTCAAGCGAAGGGGACTCTATAATAAACAAGCGCTTCGTGGGAGGCACCCCATGCTTATCCTTTTATTTTCTTTTCATTTTCTATTTTTTTTTCTTTGCTTCCAAGGACATAATAATTCGGGGGCGAGTGGTGCGAGTAATCAGCTTGTACTCGGTTAACAAAAAACTAAGACGTTTTAGAGCTGACTTTGGAGCTACAATGTCAAAGAAGAGAGGAAGCTTGTTCTTTGTCATTTCTTGTTGGTTGTTTGTGATTTTTGTCTAGGTTTTCCGGATGTTGGAAGCTTCATGGTTCAAAAATTGTGGAAGGACAAAGACATTCCCGCAATTTCCATCGTTGGATCTCCATTTCTTCATAAATGGGAAACTCTAATTCTTATCCTTGTTCTTTATCGATCTATCATCTCTATTTTTTGGCACGGACCATTGATTCTTTGTAAAGATTCCTTTTGACCTTATTTTTAAAACTTTGAGGACAAAGTTCATTTTAGTTTGGGGAAGGATATCTTCGATAGTGACTTGCATTTCAGCAAACTTGTTTGAATTCTTTTTGATTAACCTTTTTGTGAAAAAAATTGAGAATTTAATTAAAATTTTTGCTTACAAGAAAAGCTCAAAAGAAGCTTAAGTTTGGAAAAAAACACCTCTTTTTGGTAGTCCGTTGGTGAGAAATAGGAGTTAATTTTGATTTGACCGGGTGAAAAATGCCCTAGCTAGTTCTTTAACCTACCTTTTGTAGGGCCAAGCTTTCACAAATCCTATTGCTTTGGATTTTTAAATGTGTGAGAACTAAGAAATGATGTAGTTAAATATATGTGTATGTTTGTTTAACGCAGGTTTATTGGTTAAACCTAAAGCTTATATGAATGATTTGTGTCTTTTTACTCCCACAAGCTCTTAACACCCTTAATCATACTGTGTCTTTTTAATCTTAGTAATGGTAAGACCAATGTCTTTAGAATTAGTATTGCTTACTATATGTAAGTAAGATTTTCGGTTTCAAATTTATAGTTGCTTTCCTAAAATGAATTTTTTCATTCAAGCAAAATGTTAATTATAAAAAGAATACAATGATGCATTTCTAATGCAAAAAGATAATTTTTTTTCGTGCCAATGAAGTTTCGAAAAAATAGAATAACAAAAGCTATATGTAGTTATTTAATCGTTGGCGTTCCATGTTGAGAGAAAGACTCGGATTTGGTTGTAGTCGCAATACTAAGGATAAACTATCGTACGTAGGATCAAGGATCGTAGGCATTCATCACTAGGGAGCGCGGGCCTAGGTGTATGATTGCAACTATGGTACTTTGGATTCTAAGCTTTGTTAGGAAGAGGTGGTTGTCGGTTAACCTTCAAACAGTTGAAGCGGAGTGGGGGTTCGAACTATGAACACCGGTTGTTGTTGCGATATCCTAGTTGGGTGAAAGGCTAAGCTTGGGGGTTTCGAAACTAAGAACAACTTTCCTATTGCAAGAAAAAAATAAATAATAATTATAGTACATGGGAAATAAAAAGATGGTTAATTAAAACTTTCATTTTCTTAATCAATTTATTAAGTTTGTTTCCTAATTTTTTTGCTTTGAGTCGAGATTTATCTGATGATATCACATTTGAGCCTCACAAGGCTGATTTGAATGCTAGATGAATTTCAACTGAAGATAATGATATTTGGTTGAGTTAAAAAGAGTGCACACATCTTAATCATTAATTTATTCCGGGAGTGATAAGTTCACATAGTTCGTAAGTATAAGAGTTTAATCATTTGGATTTTTATTGGACAATCGTCTTGTTTTAATAGCTTTGTTTAGTCTAGTGAAAGTCTAGGATGACAATTTTCCTCTTTTGTTTCTGCTCTATTTATCGGGGAGTAGCTATTTCGATGAGCCTAAAGTTGCAACGTGCAATGATTGCCATACGTTGTTTCTCCAAGGAATTAAATGATGAGAAAGTGTGAAAGTTGTTTTAAAAAGGTAATTCCTAAAAGGTTCTAAACAAGGGCATTTTGGAAATTCTTAGTTTACAAAGTGTACACTTCATAACATTGCGTGAGGACACGGCAATCCTTTAGTTTGGGGAATTTTGATATTTGCTTAATTGTATACTAATTTACCCGGGATTTTGCCAAATAAAAGCCAATTAAATGCCAAAAGAATAGAAAATGTGTGCTTTTGTGTCCAATTGTGCAGGAAAGGATTGAAAAGACAAAAAGAAGCAAAAAACGATCAAAAACCGACAAGAAACACGGGAAAAAAAGCAAAGAGTCAAAGAGCAAGACGCGAGGAATCCAGACCAGAAATCACAGCCGGATCAGTCAAACTCAGTCAAAGAAAGAAACAAAGAAGTCAAAGACCCAAAGTACAAGTCAAGGGGCCATTATTATCAAGTGTTCAAGAATTAAGGGCTTTATTTGAAGTTTTGAAGCCACAAGGGCCAAAGTTGTTAAAAGAGAAAAGTTATTTATAAAGAAAGAAATAGAAGTAAACAACACAAGGGCTAAATTTGCAATTTCAGAAACACCTCTTTTAACACTAGCTTGGGCGGAATAGAAGACAAGGACCAAAAGCGTCAATATCCCAAACTTTTAAACAAATACCCGGCTTTTTAGCTAACAACTTAACAACCTAACAACCTTTAACCACTTTTCCCGCCCAAATTCCCACACAACCCAAAACGTGAATTAACCTTCCCCCGCTCCCTTTTAAACACTCAATTCGTTCTTACACCTCTCACCAATGACAAATCACCACGTGGCAGCAGCCTATTGGCCTTGCCACCTCATCAATTGATCAAACGGCTCAAATAAGCTCAAAAGGATCAAACGGCTGTGATTCAAAGGAACTCTCTAGACTCCTTTCCCTCTCCTCACCTCTTCTCTATAAATAGTAGCTTAAGAGTTCATTTTTCAGTGTGAATTTTCTGTTTTAAAATTCTACTTTGTAATTTTCCATTTTTTAAGCAATTAAGCTTTTGAGCTCTTGTAACTTTCTCTTTTAAGATTGTACCTCTTTAATTCAGCAATACACTCAGTTACTATGTTTCTTATTCATTCATTGGCATCTGTTAAGCGAATATAATCAAAATAAGCTTCTATATAAGCTCGTAGAGCATATTACTTCTAATAAGCTCAAATTTAGCTAAATTTCTGTCTAAAGCAATTCATTCATCATTTTCATTCATATCATGGATATTTGAAAAGTTTTAAGCTCACTTTGGAAAGGACAAGATGATATTAAGCTCAAATAAGCTCCAATCCAGCTTATTTGAGGTTTAGAGGCAATCCTGGTTGCCATTAGGCTTAAGCATTTTTTAAGAGCTACTCATCAACTAGAGTAGCTCTAGTTCTGAGACTTCAATTTTCAGGTCACTTTCTTTCATTTTCATATTAAGCCAATTCTAGCTTATTTCACCTTGCTTATTTCTTTTAAGTTCTCATTTAAATTCTGTTCATTAAGTTTACTTACGCTTTACTTGAATTTTTCAGTTATTTTAGCATTAAAAAATTAGGTAAAAACTTCATTGCCACTTTTTGTTTTTTTTTTGCTGTCTTAGTTGTTGTATATAAGCATCATAGAGTAAGTAGCTTATTTTGCTTAATAAGCTACTAATTTTTCTGCTTAAATAGTTTCATTAGTTTAAAAATAATAGAAGTAGCTAAAAAGTTTTAGCTGTTTTAGTCTTTAAAAAGTTTTCAAGTTCATTTTGTTTTGACAGAAAATATAAAGTAGTGTTTGGAATTAGCTTTAATTGACTCTTAAAGTCAATTCTATCCTGCCAAACTCTTTTGTCAAGTTGAGTTAGGGTGTTTTACTAAGTTTTAGGAACACTGTTTTGAGGTTAGGGTTATAGTTTTACCCAAAATTTAGGATTTAAATTCTATCATTCAGCACAAGGGTATTATTTCAGTTTTTATAGTCTTAGGATTTTAGTATTTTTTACAAAGCAACTAGAGTTTTAGTAAATGGTGTGTTGTCTTAGTGATTTTAGACAAAGTAAGCTTCAAAAATCTTAGTTACAATTATGTTTTTGCACTTTGCATCAGCCAAACATTTGCATCAGCATAAAACTACATCAGCTGAAAAATATCTTCAATTTCTCTTTGATATTTTTCTATGTTTCTTTGCTATCCTTGCAAACTTTTTAGATAGATGGAATTTTAGAAAGAAGGTTAGCATACTTTCAAAATTTTCTAGCAATTAAAATCCAAAAATAAGCTGTTAAGCTTAGTCAAAAATAAGCTCTCAAAGCTGTTTCATTGAACTTTGCATTTTCCAGCCTCATTCTCTTTCTAATATTGTTAACACTAGGGTAATATTAGTTTAGAAACCTTTAATACACATCTTAATCTTCAATAAGCAACTTTTAGTTTTCATTTTCATCAAGTATTAAGCTCTCAATAAGCCAAAATCCAAAATACTCTTTAAATTCATACTTTCTGTGACAGCAACTCTTTTGCTTATTTTCTAGCTTATTTTTTGGGTAAAAGTGGAAAGAGCCTTTATTAAAGTTGTTTAGATTAAGCTAATAAGCAACTTTGTAGTTTTAAGTTTTTGCTAATTCTCAAAATTTAATAAGCCAAAAATATAATAAGCTAGGGCTGTTTGGTTATTTCTTCAAACTAAGGGTTACCATGTTTTCATTAGTGTGTATATTTACCAAACTTCGGGCCGCCGCTCTACCCTATACTTTCCTTTTGTTCAACTTCTACCCTGTCTTTTTTGTTTTTCCTAATTTTTTTCTTTTATTTTCTTTTTATTATTAATTGTATTAATAGAAATTAGGTTAGAATTTTAATAAACAAATTAGTTGAAACTAATAAGTAGAAATTAGGGCTTTTATTTTTTATAAATTTCTGCACCTTTGTAGTTTTTAAAAATCATTTTTCCATAATTTTCTCATTAAAAATTTGTATTTTCTAGGAAATAAAATAGTTTTTAGTAAGTCCTTTTTTTCTTAGATAAATCATATATAAAATCGAAAAGATAGTTGAAAAATTAAATTCTTTTGCATTATTTTCATTTTAAATCTAGTATTTTTGAAAAATATAAGGAAAAATTTTAGTGTTAATTTTTGATCAAAAAGTTTATTTTTGATAAAATCATTAAATTTTAGATAAATCAAAAAAAATTCAAAAATACATAAAAATTCACTAATTCTTTTTCCTAAAATTTTCATTTTAAATTTGTGATTTTCAGATATTAAATTTGTTAAAAGTTGTGTTTTAGTTTTTAAATTTCAGTTTTAGCTCGCGTTTAATACATGTTGTGCATTTAATTTTCGTACTATTTCATTGTTTCTTTAATCCTTGCTTTTACATTTGTAGTATAATCAACAAATCAAATATCCTTTATCATTCTAAGCTCGAATCCGAATATTCCAAATTCTCAATTCACGATTTCGTTGGGACACGACCCGAGTTGTACAATACTTCCCGGATAAAAATATACGAATTGTGTTTTCTTTTGTGAGACTTTTACCTTTATATTTCTCTTGGTTGAGAAGTGTTTTGGAAAGAATTCTTACGGGATTAACTCTTTACGTATATATATTTGATTACTACACAACCACTTATATATCTAAACACATATGTCACGCACATTATTTGTTTGTTACTAGTTTTCTGGATTATGCCTAAATAGGAATTACGCTAGATCTCTTGCATTAAGTTGCGAAATTGTTTGTGCATTGCATATATGCATAGATCACTATATTTACAATTGTTACATAAACATCCGGTAAATTACTTCGAGTTTGGTAACCTACTGATAAA
The DNA here is from genome assembly GCA_026074375.1 of Tanacetum coccineum. Classification (NCBI taxonomy): domain Eukaryota; kingdom Viridiplantae; phylum Streptophyta; class Magnoliopsida; order Asterales; family Asteraceae; genus Tanacetum; species Tanacetum coccineum. The sequence continues at coordinate 16,169 of BQNB010000840.1, forward strand.
TGAGAGTTTAATAGTTTGTCAAGTATGTTGGAAAATATTGTCATGCACAAATATCTTTAAATAAGATCACACATTAAAACCCGTTACATAAGTATCTTTTATACCTTCTTCTTATTCATTTGGTTGCTACTGCTACCAAACCCTTCATAAATAAAAACAAACACATATTGATAAAACTGCTACCAAACCCTTCATAAATAAAAACAAACACATATTGATAAAAGAAGAAAAAAATACGGGAGCATGGTGGGTGGCAACGTGAGGCACTGTATGCTTGTGGCGTCGTCGTGGTGCATTTTTCAAGAAAACACCAGCGAAAACGATGGATACCTTATGTTCTTAAGGTCCTTTCTATTAAACACATTTTAAGAAAAAACTAATACAATTATTACTTAACAAAGAATGTTTTAGTTTTTCTTATGTTAAAAATCTCAAAATAGGATTCTCTTATATTATATAAAAGATTGTACTAGTTTCATTTTACTTTTAATATATATGTAACCTTTAAAAAAATCTACTTTGTTATTATCATCAATATCTACTTTTGAGTTTTCACTTACTTTGTTAGGTAAACAAGCTTAAACACCTTATATTCCATGTTCAAATTTTTTGAGGTATACGAAATTAATTAAACCTTTTGTGAATTATTTTTTTGGTTAGTATAATCTTTTGTGAAACTTACGAGAATCATATGGTGTCTAAAAGTATTTAGAGAAAAAATCACATGCTGAAATAACATAATTTGTGAAAAGAAAATAGTTAAAATCCTTGTTGGGTCTAGTCGGTCGACAATATTAAAACTAAAATTACTAAATCAAATCATGACACAAAAACAAAACCGAATTCTAATCCAACTTAACTTGTTATTTCGTTCATTATATAAACCCATCAACTTGCAGATACAATGAAAAAAACTCCAACAATGTCGACCTCTACAAAAACTTTCTACATTCTTTTTGCTTTTGCTTTGGTTTCCTTCTTCTCTAACACCACCTCAAGCCCCGCACCTCTGTCACAAAATATACAGGATGGATGTGACTTATTATTATTATTTGGCGAGATGACTCATTGCTTGGATTATCTTGGAAAGGGATCACGTAGGCATGATCATCCTATAGTTCTTGTTGTTTAATGGTTAGGGATGCATGGAAAGTTAATCCGACGTGCATTGACATTAATGTTCTTGATAGTTTTATTATTCGTTACTATGTTGGGTTTGATATGGATACTACGAGAGTGGCTCATATTACTTCGGCTTGAGGCATCGTGGATAGATCACGTAAAAATAATCTACGTAAGTTCGATCTATATATTGGTGTTTTCATAATAATTATAACATTTGACATGCCTTTTAATTTATACTCCGCAATCAACTTCATATGCATCTTGAAACACTACCCAGATATATGATTATATATTTGGGCTTTACTTAAAAATAAATTATAATATTAGATTTGGAATTTTTATGTTAAACAGTTTTTAATACAAACTGAATTTGAATTTTATTTGGAATTTTTTGGTATGCAGCAAGTCCTTTAGAGGCAAGATCACGGATTGCAACAAGTCCTTTATCTTTGGCTTGAAGATGATCGATGGAAACAACATAACACCTTTATCTAATTAAGAGACGGTTTTAAGAAGATGAGAAAGACCTCCAGAAGAGAAGATGCTGACATAAACATGGAAACAAAAAAAGTAGATTATGTTAGTAGTTTGATTATTTTATGAAGAAATATAAGTAACTTGTTGAGGATTGAGGACAGAGATGATATCTTTTCTTCTAAATATTTAGGATTTATGAAAGATTTCTATTAGTTCTTATATATTATTATGTCTTATAGTCTCTTTAGACATGCCCCTCTACTACTTAAAATTGTAAAAGCAATGTTATATGACATCAAGCGTTAGCCGAACATTGAACTGAATAATGGTGAGTCGTTCAGATGAATATTGACTCGTATTGGCTTGAAAAATACAGAAGTACAACATCTACTTACCAATGAAGAAGTTACAAGAACCGGTTTTAAAATCCAGGTTGATCGAATAACTGGTTTTAAGAAGAAAATCCTGATTGAACCAAGTGTTTAACGGGACTTCCGAAGCTCATACGTCTATTAAAAAGCGGTTTTTAAAAGATTGATTATGAGCTGGTTTAAATCGTCTGTAAAGATCATTAAGCCAAATTGTATGATGAATTTGTGATCATTTTCCTTTACGTTGCAATGAATCGCATCATGGAGCATCGATACACACTAGTCACACAAACATCAACGAGCATGAGGCACAAAAGAAACTATTCAAAATCTAATGCTCCTCTAGCTATCATTACTTGAGTTTTATTTAGAACAACTTATTTGAGGCAGGGAAATAAGCAATGTTATCCTAAACATATGTTCATTCAAACCACAATCAGCATAAACTCGAAACTAAATGCAAGTTCATGTGCTGCAGGGAATTGTCAAGGAGAGTTCACCTCTTAGGACCACTTGTGAATATACTTTGAGATTACTAGCCAATCACATTTTGGTTCCTAGTATTTTACCGTTTGACCCATAACCCGACCAGACCCATTTGCCACCTTTAGTGTCAACTACTGAACCTATCCCTTTCTTACACGTCCATGAAATTGTTTCCTGAACTTTAAACTTGTTAGTATATTGTTAGGTTATTACTGTACTTCAAATCGTCACACTACCCCATAACTACTGCAACGTTTCGTTTTCTTTTTTTTCAAAGAAAAAACACCCTCTCAGTTAAGGTACATCTTTGCGTTCTCTCCAAATTTATGTTCAACTATATAATCCCGCTATGTCAGTTTAAAACACTGTTTCACGAATCCTTTGAAAAAACTGAAGGCATAGTAAAAATTTCTCTCATAAGATGCTACTTATACCTTGAGACAAAAAAATTCCAGACAAGATTATACGATACAAAAACAATTCCCAAATTTTTTTCGTTTACTATGCCAAAATCTACAAAAGCAAAGATAGTAACTTTCACATGTAAGGTCGCAAAATTTGTTTTCACCCACAAACGAATTATATGATGTTGCAATTAAAGGTCTAAAGATACTAATATTATATACTAACAAAGAAGGGAAATTTTTTACCAAACACATCAAAGAGTGGCACACATAAGAATACTTGAGTTGGTAAAAAGAATGCAAGTTAAAGTCGAAAACTCTTTAAAGTTGATATACCACCAATATTTGAATAAGTGTAGTAATTTGTTACCCATTCTACTTAAGAATGTTAAAAGCAGACCAAAACACCATCACAATCACCAAAATCTTGTTATGATGTTTGGTTTTTATTTAGAATGCCCGAATTATTAATTTATTTTCGAAAACCGTTGAGCGAATTGTACTTGAAGATTAATTTGTACAAGATTTATAGCAAATTCTTGATGTTGATGCAAAGATTTGTTCTTGATCATCAAGAAGATTATGAAAGTTGAATGTAAATAACAACACCATTGTTGTGCTTATATTATGCGTAATCGTATTAAAAAACATGCACATTAAACATGGTCGTCCGGTGAGATTTCATGGCCCTATATAAGATTTTTAAAACATGCCCGTTAGCATCGGAGTTAAAGTATGTATAAAAATAATGAATTGTAGTTAGATTATGTTATTGTTTTTATATCGATCAAATGACACATCAAATCTTCTTCAAGTTTATATAAAACTTATATACTTTTTGGATAATTGTTGAGTTTTTAAAACATTTTATGATGATCCATGAAGTTCTAAATGTTTTTTTATAAAACTAGCATGGTACCATGCAAAGCAGCGGCGATACCAAATATTAAGTTTTATTTGTATCTTCATCTTTAAGCGGTATGCAATGATAGTTGGTATTTGATAGTTTACGGGTTTAATAGTTCTAGTTTAATTTTCTTAGTGAGCCTGGTTTGTACTCGAGTGTTGGTTGGAGTGGTTTTGTTGTGGCCTAAGTGAGCTTGCGTGTGGGTTTTCCCGCATCATTCTGTTCAAGTAGATTGATTTTTTGGCTGACATGCGACCGTTGTTAGTGTTGGCTTCAGGTGTTATCCGGAAAGCTGATCATGTGGTTTATGGTGTCGTAAAGTTTTTGTTTTTCCTCGAGGCGCTACGAGCGTTTGTTAACGGGCTTTTAGAGAATGAGAGTGTACTCATGGTTGTTGGTTGTGATATGATATTGTGATTGTTTTGAGTTAGTGTTGTGCAACCTTCGTTTGATTGTGTTATGTCCTCATTGCTGATGGGACCGGTGGTGTCAAACGGAGGTGGCGGTGTTTGATTTTGAAATTCTGACATTTTTGTAAAACAAAGTTTTCTGTGAAAACGGTGCTTCGTTATTGTGAAAGCTTTGTGACAACAAAGTTTTTGATGTTGTGAGGTGAGATTTTGTGGTTTTGTTGAAAAGAGGGTTCTGGTTTTTCTTTAGAGTTAGAGGTTTCTACGTGAGAATGTTTACAAAATGTGTTTGAAAACTTTGCGCTCGTTTTGTGAAAAAGGTAACGAAAGATTTTGATAAAAACGTTTTCTGATGAGAGACATTTTTTAAAGTGATGTTTTCTGGTGAAGGAATATTTGAAACTGGACTTTTCGACTTCGAAAGGCTAAGTGATGAGGTTTTCTAATGACAGAAATCTGAAAAATAAAGATGCTTTTATGTTTTTAGGTGGAAAATACTTTTTTCGGTGATCGAAAAAAGGAGAAAAAGAAGTTGGCTATTACGAATCATAGCACGGATGGCGCCATGTTTACGTAAGGTACGTATTGAGGTGGGGGATAACCGATCGTTTGGTTTTTCACATTCGATAAGGACCTACATTGTGACCGAAGTCACCAGGAGGGTTAACACTCACGACCGCTATGTGGTGTTTGTGATCGAAAACTTTTTCTTCTTTACCCAAAAAAAGATCGCCAAGCGCTCGGGTAGGAGCTTGGGATGAGGGATTTGTTTCTCGGATCATTTCAAAGGAAATGATTGTGTATTATAGGGATGCATCTAGGGTTTCGCGCAACCCCGAGAATGCGATCTAAAGGCCAAGGGTAGTCCACATGCTGGACATCCGAGGGTGGAGACCAATATGATACGTGATGTGTCATCTATGGTTCTTTTACATTTATGTGTTGCTCCATGAACGTTTGCATGCTCTAAGCATGGTGTATGCATCACTACCTCATAGTCGAATGAGGTAGTGATACATGTGGTCTCACGCAACAGCCTCGTGGGGATAAAATCCCATCTTGCATGAGGCATGGATCGCGGCTTACTGATGCCTGCCCTGGAAAGGCTCCCAAGTGGGCTTTGGTAGTTCTTTGGCCCTATTCGTGACTTAGGTCTCTTATGGGTGTATAGGATTTAGCGAGTTGGTCTAATATAAAGTATCCATACGCTATCAATACCTATAACCACACATTAGAGATCAATCGACTTGAATTAGATGCATCGCTAATAATTTAGATGAAACATAATATATTTTCTAGCTAAAAATTAGATCCATATACATATATTAGATGCATTTCGTCAAATTAGACGAATTATATGTATTTTTTGTCTCACCGTGCGAGTTAAATTTGTTGCTATTACTACTTTACACCGTTTTAACTTCAAAATCACTTTGAAATTAATTAAAATGTATATAAATGCATTTTAAGCATGTAGCATTATCAATTTAAATTTCTTGTTGGTGTATTTCTATCTAGAATAAACATATCTTCTTAATCAACCATATAACAACCAAGAGTTAGGATCAAATAACAAGAAAACTTAAAATGAGAATGATAATAAGAAATCACAATCACACCTTTAAGATGCACCTACAAAAATAAATGCATCTGACTTAAAAAAAATGTGTGACTAAAATGCCTCTTATTCATTCTGGGCTGTTTGATTGCTTCTTAATGGACCAATTCAGAGTCAATCACTTAGTTGGTCAAAGGTTCTTTTGTTTGATAAAAAATTTAACACCTCTGAGTAATTCAATTTGGTACTGAACGATTTTTCTTGGGTTGGGTCCCTAAACCATTCAACACATATTTTACCCACCCTTTTGTTTTATTTCTCATAGCCACGCATTTAAAATTTCACTTTTTATTTATATCTAATATCTAATATAAATATATAAAGTATGACTTTGATGTCATAAAAGGGATTTGACTCTTTTTTTTCTTTACGATAATATCTGTTCATAGATCAAAGTATGACTTTGATGTCATAAAAGGGATTCGTCATTGTTATTTGACTCTTTTTTTTCTTTACGATATCTCATTTATTATAATGTTTAACTCACAAATGGTTGATGGGTGTTTTTCTACTAATTAAAATTGATAATAGATATTTAACTTTTGTCGATGTTTTGTAACTCGTTTTCAAATGTGTTAAATTTTTAGTATCGCGTTAAAGTGATAACGAAAGACCAAGAACGTAAATAGATCAAATAACACACTTTGAGAAAGATATTAATTTACATATTTATGTTTTATTTAATATCTATGTGTTATTATTATCGTTCTATTAATTTGGATCAGTTACAAAATAGTAATAATAATTCACTCTTCATAATGTGTATTTTCTAAAGAGAAAACAACAAAAATACATCATATACGACACAGGATAAATATGTAATTTTATATCGTTCAAATCAGTATCAACAACAGTTACCAAACATATCACTTTCATTCAGAACTAATTCATACAGAGCCTATGTATTATTCAGAGTTTAGAGTCATTCAGCACTAAATCATATGATTTTATCAAACACGCCCTTAGCCTTTCTTATCACCGAATCCTTACTCTAACACCAAATACACATCTTTTAGGGAGATGATATGCACACCACACAAAGTGATGTGCACACCACAAAATCACATATATGATGCATATGATACAACACCACATATGCATTTTTGTGGTGTGCACGTCACTTTTTATGGTTTGCATATCGAATCCCCAATCTTTTAAGCAAACCAAAACGTGGGATCCACCATCACCAACAAAAACAATCACATTATATAAAGGAAATCCCCCCTCTCAAAAAAACACACACATTTCACCTTCACTTTAAAATGGACGTCGCCGTTAACCAGCAGCCGTTAAGTAACGGCAAGATGAATTCATCATCATCATCAGCGTTAATATTTTTAGGTACAGGTTGTTCAAGTGCTGTACCAAATGCAATGTGTTTGATCCAACCCTCTGATCCTCCCTGTCATGTTTGTCACCAGTCGTTATCTCTTCCGCCTGAACGTAATCCTAATTATAGGTATTTTTTTTATAAAATTTAGGCTTATAACTTATAAGTGTGTAATTAAGCAATAATTTGCTGTTTTAGATCTGTAATTTGTATGTTAATGCTGTGATTAAATAGTTCTCTGTTAGTTTCCAGATCGGTTAGGAAGTACGGAAAAGGTGTCATAGAGAAAGTTCATAATGTAGTTGTGAATTGATACTTCTCTGTTACTTATTAGTTAGTTTCGAGATCGGTGACGATGTTTTGGTTTGGTAGAAAAATGTGACTGTATGAGGTTAATTTTTTTTGAAATGTAATAAAATAGGTTCATCTTGTAGTTATGGATGTTAGGAAGAAAAAATGTATTTTTCGGTTTTGAATATTAGAGATATTATGTTTGAGTTTACTCGACTTGTTCTCCTTGAGCCGTGATCGGTTCTGAACGTAATTCTAGTTATAGGTATCGATTGTATGATTTATAAAAGTTAGGGTTATAAGTGTGTAATTTGTTAATATTTTAGATGTGTTAGGTTTAGATTTTTAAGACGTTTGAATGTGTAGTTAGTTATTTAGAGGCATGTGTGTTGCTTTTGTTTTCGAAATCAGTTAGAATGTTATGGTTAGGCCGTTTGGTAGAAGAATATCGTAGGAGTAACTGTATGATCCTTCATGTCAACTTTGTTTTCAGAAATTACCGCTTCCGCCTGAACGTAATCCTAATTATAGGTATTGGTTTTATTTGTATTGTAAAAGTTAGGGCTATGAGTTTTATAAGTGTTTTGTATGTAATGTGTTATTGTAGAAATAAGTTTTGAAAATAATAGTTAAATTGTTAGTTATTAGTTTGTTTTGAGATCGGTGAGGATGTTTTGATTAGGTAGAATAATGTAATAAGTTGTAACTGAATGAGATTAGAAATTGATGAGAAGCGTTCACGATGTAAAGACAAGTTATTATAGAGAAGGTTTGTAATGTAGTTTTGAAGAAAAAAAGTATTTGTGGTTTAGGAATGAATGATCGACTATCGGTTCTGCCTGCACGTAATCCTAATTATAGATATTGATAGTATTTGTTTAGGATTATAGTTGTCTAATTTGTGTATGATGTGTTATTATTTTAGGTCTATTAGGGCATCCACTATAGTAGTTCATGAAAAGGTTAATGTAAAATATGGCGAGGTCTAAAAACTTGTAAATCATAGTGAGGAACCATTTCATGCTTGTGTGGCCTGAATAGGTCTGTAATAATAAACGTCGTCATTATTAAATACATTTGGACTATGTATGATGTGTGATGTTTATAAAGCTTATGAGGTTTATGCATAGTGGGAATAGCTTTATAAAACAAAAAGGTTAATAAATTAATGCCATACTACAACCATAAACCTTTAAAAAGGTTTACCATAGGTTTAATAGTTTTTAATGTGTAGAGTTGAGTGTTTATAATACAGTAATAGATAAAGTTATTTAGTTCTGTGTTAGTTATTAGTAAGTTTTGAATTTAGTGACATGTCTGCTGTTTTTAGTTTCAAAAATGGTTAGAAAGTTATAGTTAGGTAGGAAAGTATGGTAACTGTTACTGTATGATACTCCGTGTACAGTTTGTTTTCAGAAGTTATCACTTCCGCCTGAACCTAAAGATATTGATTTGATTTAATTCTAAATGTTAGGCTTATAGGTGTGAAATTTGTATGCAATGTCTTGTTTTAGATCTGTATAGAAGATAATTTTAAAGATCAATTAGTAGTGAATCAATTGTTCTCTGTTATTAGTTAGTTTTGGTTTAAGATACATTAGTTTAGAAATCGGCTAGAATGATTTTGTTAGGTAGAAAGAAAAGTATAGTAATTGTGACTGTAGTTATGGATGGTATGAAAAATATGTATTTGTCGGTTTTGAATATTAGAGATACCATGTTTGAGTTGGAGTGAAATATTCACTTGTTCTCTTTTTAGTCATTATTGGTTCTGCCTGAATGTAATTTTAATTAAGTAATTACAGGTATTCATTCAATGATTTATATGTTTTAGGGTTGTAGTTGTGTATATTATGTGCAATGTGTTGTTTTAGATATGTTAGGTTGAAATGTTTAATAGTTCTGAAGTTCAGAAAGTAATGTTGTGAATATATAATTCTCGGTGAGTTACTAGCAAGTGTTGGATCTAGAGGCGTTAGTTTGGAAATCGTTTAGGATGTTGTTGTTGGGTAGATCAATGTAGTAAGTCTAACTGTATGAGGTATGGAATTGATGAGAATCGTGAAGTATGTAACGGGAAGTTGGTAGCGAGATTGAACTACGGAAGAGGTGTAGGCATTAAGATAGTTATGGATGTAGTGAAGAAAAAAACATCTTTGTCGCATGTTAGTGTTTCTAAGGGGTAGAGTTATGATAAGTAGATTAATGTTGTGAATTTTTTTGTATGCAAATAATGCAAGGTATCATTGTATATCTGTTATGTTTAGTATTATAATTTTTAAGTGTGTAAAAATTGATGTTTAAAATGGATAAACTTGACAAGTAGATGAATGCTGTGATCATGGAGGAAGCATCTTTGTTGGTTTAAGTAGTTTTGCTGCATGCTAACCGTTCTATTTGGTACAATCTGAAAGAAAGAATACTAAACGGTGAGCATTTTTTAACCACTGTAATTGTAGTGTTGCAGGGTTTGTTGCATTAGAATCGTATGACGGTGTCTAGAATATTCTAGTTGTCGCATGCTTTAGTGTATTATCTTGCATTTTACCAGGTGCATTGGTTACTTTGAAAAATAAACTAAAAGTACAATGGTTGGAAAAATCAACTTTGTGTTTAGCTTTATCAGTATTAGTTCTTGAGTATTAGGGGGGTTTCTGGGAGTGCATGTAGAAAATAGATCATGCGTTTGCACAACTTCGTTTTCTCTCTAGAAAACACGTATTATCACTTTTTTCTAATGGTTTGCCAAACACTATTTTCTGATTGTTGAGTTCTGCAAACACAACAATTAGATAATCACTCCGAAAATGCAATCCCAAACACCAGTTATATAAAACTGGAGTCTACTTACTGGATAGAGGCAGAACTACTAATTGGCACATGTTGGTGGCAGTGTTGTAAATATCGGCCTTGGCGGCCGATATACCACTGATATATCGCTTATCGGTGGTCAGCTGATACGTTTTTTCACTTATCGGTAAAAAATCGGGTTTGGTCAAAATCGGCCGATTTTTGGTTTTTTTTTTTTTTTTTTTGGTGTTCTGATTTTGTTGATCGTGATTTAATAAAAGTATACAAAACTTAATAAAACCACACATAATGTATATTTTACAATATATACACAAGATATATAGTTAAAAATAATAAGAATATTAAGAAAATTATTAAATATATATATATTTTGCAGATTTTATATCAAATAAATATTCAAAATATTAAAAATATATATATTTTGTGGTTATTGACATATTTTGTTAAGATATTGCTAATATTTATTTTTTTAGAAATAAATTCCTTTATAATTTAGGGTCTCCGCCGAGAAACCGATATATCGCCGCCAAGACCGATATATCGCTTAAAGGGGGTCGACCGCCGAGCGATATTTACAACACTGGTTGGTGGTAAATTGGCAACAAACTCTTTATGGTTGTATGTGAGATGTCCTAAACTGGACGTAACTAAGAAACCTTTTTAAAAGTTTTTCTTAATCTCTAGATATGTTTCGATCGAGTATTTTTTCCTGCTATGTAAATGGCGGTTCTAAGAATTATGATCATCTGTTCTGTAGGTGCAATACATCTCTTCTGATTGATTATAGCCCAACTGGTGAGGAGCACAAGTACATACTAATTGATGTTGGAAAGACATTTAGAGAGCAAGTTCTCCGGTGGTTTACTTATTATAAGATTCCTCAAGTTGATTCTGTGAGTATCTTTTCCCTTGGAATGTTTTACACTAAGGATTTTTGAAACATGATAATGTATGATGTGAAAGTTTTGTCTCTTCATTGGATACTCTTTTGCTACTAATTTTTGTTTGAGCAAGTTGGAACCGCCTTTCTGATTACAATATAAGTTCACGGTTTATTCGTTATCTAGTAAAAAGAATTATAAAGATATGATTTTACAATTCGAACGTGATTCTTAAACTGTGAAGAAAACTGGTGGAAGTTACCCATAAGCAGTGCACCTGGCATCACACAAGGCTTGATACTTTCAACTAAGTCACACTCCTCCATAAACTTATCTCACCTTGTCCTAATGAAAAAAAAAATGCTTTTCTTATATGCTACTTGTTGGAAGTAAACTATTAATAACATGGAACATATTGTTTTCTTTTTATGTGATAATATTTGTGAGTAACATTACTTGTGTTACTTGCTAATTAACATCCAGATAAATAGCTAATGCTTGTTGTAAATGCAGATTGTTTTGACTCATGAACATGCTGATGCAGTTCTTGGTCTTGATGATATCCGTGCAGTGCAACCTTTCAGTCCAGTAAATGACATTGAGCCTACACCTATTTTCCTCAACCAGCATGCCATGGACAGGTACTCAAGTTCTAGGTTTTGTTTCATATCTTGACACTACAAAGATCAAGTTACTTTTTGGATTCTGTTTCATACTACACATCTGATTCTATATACAATGATCAAGTGGCCTCGTATATAAAAAGTTTAGTATTAATTTTCCAACTTCACGAGGAATGTTAGAATTGTGAGGCTATCCGTGTCTTTTTCTTTAGCCAGATTGATTATTTAGGTTATACATTTTTGCTAAACCACTTCCCATTAAACGTGCTCTATTTATTTTGTAACTATTATATGATATAATCCAATTTTTTACTCCTAAACCCATGCATTACCCTGTTTTATCGTATTGCTTAGTACTCTTTCCGTTCCAATGTCTACTCATAACAAAGGATAGTTATAATTGACCGAATTTCCTATAAACCCCTTACTAAAAATAAAGTAAGTAACTCCCAATACCGTCTTCCACGGGTTATGGGTCCCAATACCGTCTTCCACAGTGTATGGGGGAGGTTGAGACGTAGACAACCCTACCCCTACCAAAGGTAGAGAGGCTGCTTCCGGTTCTACCAAAGGTAGAAAAGGACCTCCGGCCTTGTAGGGGGTGAGGATCGAACCCTTGACCTCTCTCTCAAGAGGCAAGGGTGTTAACCACTTGATCCAGCCCTACTCTTAAACCCCTTACTAAAAATGATAGTGCTAAACTTACAGAAAGCATTAATAGTTGGTCAAAGGGTAAGAGTATCAATCTGCCAATCTACAGCTGTAATGTTTACAATTTTTCCTAAAACTGTGTTTTGTCTAGTGGACAATTATTTTGGGACGAAATGAGTATGAAAATTATTATGAAAATTTCATTGTATAACGCTGGTTCACCATGCTGGTAGGCTTATTGGGTCTCTTTGTGTTCTGAACAGCTTACAAGTAAAATTTCCTTACTTGGTTCAAAAGAAGCTTAAAGCTGGTCAGGAAGTTAGACGTGTAACTCAGCTTGATTGGAAAGTAATTGAGAATGACTGTAAGAGCTCATTTGTGGCATCTGGGCTAGAAATTGTTCCATTACCAGTTAATCTTCTAAACTTTAATTTCTTTTATATTGTTTTCTGTTTGAAATAGTAAACTCAAACTACAGATTCTGACTGTGTTTACATTCATTTAGGTAATGCATGGGGAGGATTATGTTTGTTTAGGTTTCTCATTTGGGAAAAACACAAAAGTAGCGTATATATCTGATATTTCTCGCTTCATTGAAGAAACAGAACTCTGTGAGCGTTCCGTCCCTTCCTTTTTATATTTTTGTACTTCTTTATGTCACTTTTTATAAGGCAGCTAATGAATATGTTGGTTTTAGAAGCTGTTATATCTATATACTGTTCCATTGTATGATTATTAGATGGTACCAATTTAATTGGTGGGATAAAAACTATGGTGTTCATTTTTTTTCTTCGTGTTTTCTGATTGTGCAGATATCTCTAAGAGGGAAGGTCACCAGCTGGATCTTCTTATATTGGATACACTTTATAAGGTCAGCACTCTATCATTTCTTTTTTCTTGTATGATTCGAAGCACTTATCTGTTACAGTACAAACCTATCGTAGCACATGTAAGGGAATATATTCGTCGGTCCATGATTTTGTATCAGATGGTTTTATAGCATCTGCTGATCAATGGATTTGTACAAACATGTAGCATTTTGTCCCTACTGAGTTTCTTTGAAGGAAGCAACTACGAAATTAAGTAGGAAGGTTTTATGTAATTTTCATTTAGTACTTATCACACAAGTTCTCTTTATTCCAATAATGCATCGTAGTGATTGTTATGGACAATTCTATTCCTTATCATGGTCTTGTATCAATGAACTTTTCTTTTGTGCAGAATAATTCCCATAATACCCACTTTTGCCTCCCCCAGGTTTGTAACCAGATTCTGTTATCGAGATCTATCTGACTTATATACTTCAGTTCTAACTCTTGTATCCTAATGTACATGTGTATTAACAGACACTTGAAGCCATTAAACGGTTGCAACCAAAGAGAGCATACTTGATTGGAATGACCCATGTATTTGATCACCACAGAGATAATGAGTTCCTTCAAGATTGGTCTAAAAGGTATCCGGATTAACATCGTTGCTAGTACTTAGAGTTGGCAAAATGGGCCAGTTGGATGGGTTGGGAAATGGCTAACACACATTTTTTTTTGTCCATTAAAAAAACTTTCTAAAATATTTAATAAAAATATGATTGTAAAAACTTTTCACCAAAACAGTTTTTTTTGGTAACAATTTAGGTATGGATAAAAATAAATTTTACAGCTTTTGATCCTCGTTTTACCTGTTTCTGTTAGATAGTTTTTTTCTCTAGTAAATTTTAAAATAAATTTTACAGCTTTTGATCCTCGTTTTACCTGTTTCTGTTAGATAGTTTTTTTCTCTAGTAAATTTTAAATGGGTCTAAGTTGCCACCTCTGCTAACACTCGCTTCTAATTTAGTAATTTATCATTTGTTGCTTGTTGCAGAGAAGGAATTCCAGTTCAGCTTGCACATGATGGTTTGAGGATACCTATACATCTTTAATTAGGGGTAATTACACTAATATCAGATTATTCTTTTTTCAACTGTATAAGTGATAAGTCTAGCTGGTCTCATTCTACCCAACTGAGTTCAAACAGTACTCGCGGAAAAAAAATCAATATGTTTATAACAAAAGGAAAAAAATAATACAGAGTATCGAAATCTTAAGATGAAAGCTAAGTATTGCTGCATTTTCACACTTCTTTTACTGGATATTCCAACACTTAATTTTATATCACATATGCGTGGTAATGATGGATATTCCATCTCTTAACTGATAGTAATATGAAACTGACACTGATGGTTTTTATTTATTGGGTCAATTGCATATATACCCACTAAAAGTTGCATATTTGCATATATACCCAAAACATGATTAACTTGCATTGTACATCATGCATTGAAAACTTGTGTTTTGGGTTAAGTTTTAGTGGGTATATATGCAATTCCCCCTTATTTATTTTACAATAAATTGAATCCTCAAGTACTTTAAGTACCTTTTTTATGTTTCTAGTTTCGCTGTTGAGTAATAATGGACATTATGCATCAATAAAGGGGAAAAGGAATAATAAGTTTCATATTAACACACCCAGCCGTCAAAACGGGTCCAGGTGCCCGTTGGTTAATCAGGCCTCGCAAACGTAGTTTATGAGTTATTGAGCATTATAGATGAACAATGTGCTTGATATTGTTATAATAGTATTTAGGGGGTGTTTGGCTAAGCTTATGAATTGGGCTTATGCTTATGTTATATAAGCCGCTTATGGCTTATATATCATGAGCTCATAAGCTCTTGTTAAGTGTTTGGTTTAGCTTATATAATTAAAAAGGTGAAATGACAAAAAAAATACATAAAAATAAAATGGGTGTAATTATTAAATGAGGGTATAAAAGTCTTTTTATATAATATTTTTATATAAGCCCACCCCTCCTTATATAAGCCACAAAGTTTGGGCTTACCAAAACCCCCTTATAAAAGCTCATAAGCCCAGTCATATAAGCTTAGCCAAGCTTAGTCAAACACCTTTAGTATTCGCTTATTTTAACACAAATAAGCTTAATAAGCTCATATGCCCAACATATAAGCTTAGCCAAACAAACACCCCCCTAAATTTTAGAAACTAATGGGTTGTAAACTTTTAATAAAGCATTTATAACGATGTATTTACGGATTAGAAAGGGCCAATTTGGGGACGTCACTAATCAAATTGTCCTGTTGAACCTATTTGACAAGTTTCCTTGTTATTTAAATCCTTTAGCTTACGAGGTTTTTACGGATTTGAAGGCATTTTGGACGGCTTCTAATCTATTTGGCCTGGTGAACCTATTTGACAAGTTTCCTTGTTATTTAAATCCTTTAGCTTCACCCATTTTACCAATTAGAGATAAAACATAGACCAAACAACCCAATTGGATAACTTGTCTATACCAAACACTTAATTCAGTAGCTGATGCTCATCTACTTTTGTATCTGTTTGCAGGATCTGCTCAACGCCACAAGTATAAATCGTCACTATTTGTTATTTCTTTCAATACCAATGAAGGTATACTATTCGATCATAGAATGTTACAGTCCTCATATCCTCAAAGAAATAGGCTTTTAAAATACTAGTTTTGAGTATGCATACAAAGATGGTAGAAATTCACAGAGATGTACTCTATATCAGCCACAAGCTATATAATGTGTCATGTTTTGTAGCTAATGCAGTTCTCCAAAGTTTTGAGACATATCCAAGCTTTGTTCTTAATTGATATTTTTTAATTATACACTTTATGGGGTTCATGACATGATGGTCCATACCACGTATAACATAGTCCATACAATTATTGTCAGTTGACGTAATCTTTGTTTTCAATAACCAGAAGGATTGCTAAAAAAACAATAACAAGAAGGATCTTGAAAGCTTAGAGCACCAGGTGTTGCATAACCCTCGTAACATCAAAAAGTGTTGCCACTTCATCATCACCTCAACGTTCTCACTTTTAAGTTTTAACACCAACACACAAAAATACCCTCTCGCTAGTAACATGTTATAACACTCGGGGCTCATTATTTTATTTTCTTTCTCATTTTTTCAAACAAATTAATTTTTCATTTATTAAATTAAAAAACAAATTATATAAAACAAAAAATAAAATTAAAAATTAACTACATTTTTTGTCCCTGTGGTTTACTGGGTATAAGGATTTTGATCTAATAGTTTAAAATGTAAAGGTTCCTGTCCTGTTTTGATCGATCCGTAACACTTTTGGTTCAAAACGTTAATTTGACTAACTTTGATTGTTAACTATAAGGGCATTAGTGTCTTTTCATCATATTTTATTTTTAATATTTGAGTCCACGTAACTAACCCACAAACACAACCCCTATTCTTCCCACTTGTTAAAAAACACTCATAACCCCGTCTCTTCTTCTCTTCTCCAAAAACACAAAGATGATAACCACCACCAACCTTCGGCTGCCACCATAAATTGCCGGCCGCCACTCCCAACCGTCAGCTGCTACTTCTACTAACAGTCTGCCAACCGTTAGCTGCTGCTTCCACTAATAGCTGATGATGGTTATAAGATTTGATGGGGTTTAAAACTTTGAATATGTGTTTTATGTAAATGAGAATGAGGATGTATATATAAACGATGCTTGATGACGGTTATAGGATTTGATGTATATATGTGTTTTGTGAATATGTTTTTAATGGGGCATATATATGTTTGAGGCCACAAAGTATGAACTGTACTAGAGGTGAAAGCATGATGCTTTTATGACTAGTGCTTTATGTAAATGAGAATGGGGATGTATATATAAACGAAATTATTAATAATAAAAGAAAATAAAGGAAATAATGAAGGGATGGTATTTTAGTCATTTTACAATATCAGTATGAGGGTATTGTGTAAATTTTATATTTTTTTAACAAGTCAAACTAACAGTCAACGTAAAATGGATCAAAAGTGTTACGGGGTCGATCAAAACTAGACACGATTCGTTAAATTTTAAACTATTGAACCAAAACCGTTATACCCGATAAACCACAAGGACCAAAAATGGAGTTAACTCTAAAATTAAGAAAAAAAACAAAAAAAATATCACTTAATTTAACCGTTTAAACAAACTTTTGAAAGTTTAAGAGTATAAGCAAAGTCTTTTAAAACTTTAAGGGTATTAAAAATGTAGTCATCTTCTTCCACAAATCCATCACCTCTTCCACAAAAGATACAGTTCACCCTTCATTAAAACACACGGTCGACCCACCATTTTCAAACACAAAATACATTATTTTTAATAAATAAAAAACACTAAACAAACACAAACCCGTCATTTTTAATTATAAAAGAAGGGTTATGCGTAATGCGATACTCTAGTCATGAGATTGAACACTTAACACTACATCTTTGACCAATAATCCTATTCACATGTGAGCTTTGAAAAGTAAACAATATAATAACTCTTTGACCTTTTAATCCACATCTTCACAAATGATAGGCGTTGTATTCACAACCCAATTTATCGGATCTTAGGCTAATCCTAGTTGTTAAATAACGCTGGCAATTGGCACCGGTCACCGAACTAAAACTTAATCAAAAGCCAAAGGAAGAACATCTCGGATAATAATCTCGTCATAGCAACTGAAACAAAGGGTATTCCCACAGATCTCTACATAATTTTCGTGAGGAACATAAGTCGTCTGTTCATCAAATTGTGTTTCTAATAAACCAATATTATGCGTCGACCAAGATCTTTGGGATATTTTGTAACAAATGTGGTGGTAATGTGGTGATCGATGTTTACATACTTGCAAAGAGATCCAGAATCCGGTCATGCTTTAGTTTTTTAGGTTATAAATACGATAATGATATCAATCAGTTAGTTTCCAATCTAAGAACGGCATGGATGGGTGGTTTTCATTTATTTGCCGATGTGGCGAAGTATGGTCGAACTTATAATAGACCTGTGGAACGTCATGGGGATGGAAAGCCCATTGGGGGGGGTGTAGAGTTCGAACGAGTCGGGCCTCAATCTTTAGGTATCAACGAATATGGGTTTTTCGTCTCTTCCATCTTTAAAAACAAGAAAACCTTTTAACTCTTATGCTAAATTCGGTCCCCAGGTGCAACGAAAACCGGTGGGACAAGTGTCGGCAAAAACCGTAACCCTACAGTGCTAAGCTAGATATCTATGGTGAGGGTTGTCGGAATGTCCCAAGGTAATAAGTGACGCGGTATGAATGCTGGAAGACTAACACGGTAGACGATTGTATTAATATGTATGTAATGGAGCGTAGATTCGATGCGTAAAGTAAAAGTATTTAAAGTGTCATATTCATAGCTCCAAAAACATAATGTCATCTGAGGGATTCGAGATGTTGGTTCCGATGGAGATATGTTGGTGGCGGACGTTTGTTTGTTATGTGACTTTCGTCTCTAAGGATCAAGTGGAAAGCGTCAAGACTTCAAAGGCCGTTAAAAGGATATTTTTGGAGTTCAAAGAATTTTCTCACTATTTTATTCCAAATGAAAGAATTGTTTGGATAGACCTGGTTGTCCTGCCATTGGCAACATTTGGCTCCATAGGTATAAAATATAGAAGATGGGTAGGTCGGTGGGGAAGCACGTGTTAACGGATAAGTTGAATATGATGGACAAATGATCCAAATGGGAATGTAATGTTACTATACAGAGTCATAACATCTGTGGATAAGTCCTTAATAAAGATTCATATCGTAAACAACTTAACTATATCGCTACTGCGTTTGCATATTGGGCGCCCAATAATGAATCGTATGGAGGTACAAGTCCCTAGTCTAATCCTCTGGAAAGGAAGGATTGCAGAGGTCCAAAGTGTTTTGGATGAAAGTTTGGAAATGAGAAGCATTGGATGTCGATAGTTTATGATTCAAATCCCCAAAAGAATAGTTTAACAATGATTCGATGTCGCCTTCTAGTCGGGTTTTGCGAGAGGAGGATGTTTCGTGGGGGTGGAAAGTGATTCTTGTAGGACTCCATTGAAGGAAGGCGAGATTCTGGATTTGTTATGATTCGGACTCTTGTAATATAGAAGGTGTTTAAGGAATGCATTGAACAGAATTTTGAAGATGATTCTGGAGAGATTCTTTGAGTTCATTCTCAGGGTGATGTGGTAAGAGATACCGACAATGATAATGTAGGATGTAACGCAAGTTATAGCTCCTGAAAAAGACTCCACATGCGCCTCCAACTACACCCCCGATTAATGATTTAAATATAGATGTTGAGGTCTGATCATCCCCGTGGATTGCTTATCTTGGTCCTCTCACTAGTGACGTAATAGATATCTGATAACCGAAGGCGCTATAGAGACCCCCAAGGAAATGATACACGGGTAGATCCTCTTCCTCGCAACCTACGTTCGGTGTAAAGATAAATTATCCTAGCGATCTCCATATTGTAGATATTAATGCAACCGTTAAAGAAGCTAATCATCTTCAAAATGCCTTATCCGAGACAAACAAAGGATCCGGTTATATCACTTTTTGGTATGATGCCACGGGTGAGTCGTATACGTATCATGGGAGTTAATTCATTTGGCGCCATGGTAGATCTTACTTATTCTAATCGGGCCTTTGGTTGTTTAGTTAGTTCGTTGACGTAGAGTTTACTGTTCCTTTTCTTTTCTTTGTATGTTGGGATCGTTTTTGCGTGTATATCGTCTGCCTATTAAACCCGTCATTTTTAATTATAAAAGAAGGTAAATCTCCCTCTCAACACGTGTTAATATATCCACGTTGGCAACAACGTGTTGGTTTGTGGTTCTTCGGTGTGGTAATGCAGGCAACGCGTGGGCCACGACGGCATAACGCTGGCCCCAACTTACTACACCTAGTACTCTTAGAGCACAAGGTGCAGTAACATTTTTCCCACTTAACTTAAACTAACATAACTTACCTCAAAACAAGCGCAACAGTAACTTGCATTAAATCATAGTTTTGAGACCCACCATTTTTTCAAACCAGTAAAACTAAACTATAAATAGTAAACTAAATTATAAACTATAAAACTAAATTATATATTATAAAAATGTTAAAAACGAGGTGGGTTACTCGCGCTCCGCCACGGGGCGCGAGAGATGAACGCTGCAACGGACCGATAACCCCAAAGGCTATTTTTGTAAATTGTTAAAAAAAATAATTTAAGTTAACGGTCGTTACTTAACGTTTGTTTTAACATTCTTTGGCTGTTTATGTAACTTGTTCTTTTGCATCTCCATCTTGGAGATTATGTAACTTGTTCGTTTTAGCATTCTTTGGCTGTTTGTGCCATATAAAATCTCAAACATTGGAACCAGAAATCGCCATCCAGAAATATGATAATATCGCCAAGGCAAGTAGCCTACGGAGTTCAACTATGTTATTGCAAGAATTGCGTGACTTGAAAAAAATAGTGACTTTCAATACCTCGTTCCATTTTTTCAGTCTACTATCTATATTACTCATTAGAGTAAAACACAAAAACCAGATCGACCGTTCATAAGTAAATGAGTCAACCATCCACCCTAACTAAAAACATATGCTATAAGACTCGAACACACATGTACAGTAAAGATCAAATAGATAAATCCCAACAGATGCATACAAATTAAGATTCTCAAATAACTAATTAGCCCGAAATCACAGGGAAAGTTACAAAGGATTAGAGACATTGCAAGAAATGAATTTCATTTCTAGGCACAAGGCTTGTGTTACGATTCAGGACATGTCAACAAAAATTTATGACTTTTCTAAGCCAAAGACACGTGCATGTTACATATAATGTGGTTTCAGCAGACAACCCTTATTATTTCGGTATGATGAATGGCTCATTTTGATACTAGGTGATCAATAGCGAAAAAGTAACTACCTACAAAAATAAATGATGCAACTCCACTGCGAGCCATTCGTAACCAAATGCCCCGAAAAAGTATATTTCTATCTCGGGGATGGATACCTGTATATCTCTCAAACCTCTTTCCTGGCAAAGTCCACCTGAGAAATTTCCTCTCCATGGTAATATACTGCATTTAAACATTTAACATAATTATTGGACTAGATAGGTGTATACCATGTAATAGCACAAAAGCAAGAAGCTTTTGTTTTAATTACGTTTAATTGCAACACATAACCTAGAAGTAAATATAGTAACGGTGGAGATTTCTAGTCTATATTTCAAAGCAGAGTAGATATCTTGGTGTTTCCGTAGTTCAACATGCCAATACTAATAAATCATAGCTCTTTTAGTGTCTATTTGCTTGGATGGAATGGAAAGTCAAAAAGGATAGAAATGGACCGAATAATGGAATGAACATGGTAATAGGACAGGTCATTACCTTCCACTATCTTGTTTGGTTCACATGTAGGAACATAATGGGTATTTTATGCGATTTCTATTATGAAACTTATATGCAGATACAGTGTATAACTTCATCTCTATTTATTATAATTATTATATAAACTATTTATTATAATTATTATATAAACTCATTAATAGCAAGTAAAAGAAACCTACAGTAGATTAAGCTCTATATAAAAACTTACAGCATGATTTTGAATTTTAGATCTTTATTTTATTTTCTAGTTATTTCTGAACAAAGAAGTATATAATTTGAGTTTGTATATATTTTTGTGTTACTGGAGATCACTTAATTTTGTTCCATTCCCTTGTTAATTTTAATTCATTCCATAATGAAATGAAAAAAACGCCCTTGGGCCTTGGCAATGGAATGAAAAGCAACCAAACAGTCAGAGTTACTTTATATTTGTTATTTTGAATACACCATTTACTCCATTCTCCATTTCAAAATATATAGGGCCCGAATCACAACTTTGTATGTCATTAAACATAATAAACAGGACTTGCAGAACGATTCGTTGAACAGCCTGAACAGGACCGTCAAGTTTTAGACTGATAAGGTCAATGACTTTCAAGTATCTCCTATATGAGATATTAAATTCATTGGGCTTTACAGAATATTGTTTGCATAAGCTACCATTGTTGTAGTCACCTAACAAATTTTTTTATGCGAGTGATTTAATCGGTAAGGTATCACCTAAATAATTCTGGAAATGGCATCACACCCTGAGGGGTAGGATCCATGATTCATGTGTAATATTTTGATAACTTATTAACTTGTATGAAGAGAATCATACCTTCGGCAGCACAAGACACTGTGATCGACATTTGGCAGTGTCAAAAGAATGGGATGCGGCTGCAGCAATTGATCCTGAAAATCCAGCTGCGAGACTAACAGCTAAAGGGTGTAGCGGCCCAATATCCTCATCCGAGCTGAAATCAGCAAACAAAGATTACATTATATATGTATAAAAGTTGCAGTTTCAAGACCCAAGCTTGTTCACTTAAGTTCCTCGTTGAGGTGGCAAAATATATGGGTTGGTTAACGGGTCAAAACAGATTCAGGACAAGCGGGTAATTTTTTGTGTTGCTAAGGTAAATAATCCAACAATTTTAACTATATTAGAAAGTATTATGTATTTAACGATAGACCTGGCAAGATCCGGCCGTTTTTTATTTTTACATTTTCAACACATAAACCTATTCAATTCATTCAAAAGTATACCGCCGGTATACTCTATCCTGTGAACCAATCATTAGGTTCAACAGCACGCAAGTATAAATTAAAGAAATCAATTAACCAAAAAACTAATTAAACTATATTGCAGCAGCAATCACATGTCTAAATATAATTTCTTCATTAATTAATAAAATATTTAAACCAAAACAATCAAAACTCTAAATGCGTATACATACCTTGGTATTGGGTCCATCCCGACAGCTTTCCAGTCCAGCATTGCACGATGCAGAAATTGCCAGCTTGAGAAAAACACACCACCAAAAATGGTATCACGAACTAACCCTGGCCGGAGACCCCTCCACAAGGCACCCCATCCTTCTAAAGATATGACGTCTATGGGCTTCCTAACATGATATACAGGTGGGGCCCTTCCAGTCCCGGTTATCATCCACGGATACTCTTTTAAAGAGCCAGTCAAGTTTAACTGCTTAGTGTTTAGGGTGGACAATAGACCAACTGAATGATTCAGTGCCTTGACATCTGGAGTATACCCACGCAGTACTTTTGCAATTGAAGATGATGCAGGCGTTATTTCTTTAGCTGTGGAGGATTTTGGGACACGAGAAGCTGTTGTGACTTGTGAACGGATTGTAAAAAGCTCAAATGGTGAACTTATGAGTGACTCCACAGCACCCGCTGCTATCCCTGCCATAAGAGCCTCTGAGACGTAGACATAATTGTCTTGTCGACCATCTGCATAAAGTGAATGCATTGCTATGATCAAAATATTAAAAAATTTACAAGTATAAGACGTCATCTACAAACAAATAACAATAAGAAGTTACTAAACTAACCAATAAGTATAATGCCAAAAAGATGAACAGTTCACCTTTATAGAAAGCCGTCAATAACTCATAGGTGCCAAAGCGTGCTCCCACGCCGAATATTCTCCCTAAAGCCAACCACCCAAGACCATTGTACAACCCTGCAAATTTTATGAAGAAACACCATGAAACAGAAAATCTGTTAACCTGACAGTGCTTTATGTATGTTGAAAAGAGGTTCACATTTAGCAATTGATGACAATTACATGCTAGGCGAAGAGGTCATATCATAGTCACATAAAACGCTGTTCGCTTCAGTAGGGGTGATTTTATACATCAAACTGTTGTACCTAGTATATGGGGTCGCCAAACCAATGGCTTTTGGTACGCCGAACCACTTGATTTTGGCACGCCCGACGGAGTTGTTTCGAGATTGTTCAAATTCACAATTCGGGTCGTGATCCCAAGTGATCTAGAACGCGAACGTACCACGTTTAGGTATGCGTGATCCTGAACGGAAAACACAGGCAAGGTAGCGTATACTATAGAAATGGACATGAAGAACTGAACTACTGGTTTTCTGCTCAAAGTCTCAAACTATCAATTCCTTAATTCAAAAAAGAAAGTTTCAGGCAACGATTCACCTTGAATTCATATCAATAATATATTGATAAAAATCATAACACAACCACTTGCTTACAATGCTCGTCATAGGAATTTCGGCGTTACATGTGAACAAACCACAAATTACCAATTCCTAAAGAAGAAGAAAATCTACGCGAAAGAAACAATCTACTAGTAAATAAAGAAGCATAGCACTTTATGATGATCATTCCAAAACTACGGTCACTACTTTCCCGAAATAGAATCCATTAAATAAACACCAAACTAGACCTGTATAAGGCTAAATAACTAAATCCTTTATAGGGGTGTTGGAATCACATATTTTTTTCAGCTTATTGGCTTATTACTCCTTTTAAAAGCAATAAGCTTTTTTGACAAATTGATCGCTTTATTGGCTTATTCAAGGCTGTATAAGCACTTCTCAATCAGCATACAGGTATATACTTAGTTCATCAATATATAAGGAAACACAACAATACCAATCCTAACACTTCAAGAGTCAATTTTGCTATTAAAAGCAACTTTAAGACACTAAGCTAAGAAACTATGCAACCTCAAACAATTAAGCTATTAAAGTGCTTATCTGCTTTGAAAATAAGCAAGTGCCGTACTTACTTCTAAGTGATTATTCCTTCAAAAAGACGCGGTTTACAATAAACGTGTCTTATTCTAAACATATAAGCACTTAAAAAAGCAATGCAATCCTAAGAAGCATACGCTGTAAGACATTTAATACTTGTATAGAATAAACATTTACAAAGTGTATGAAAATTACCCGAATATCCGGAGAATTTACGAACTCGATCGAACACCTGAGATGCAGTCAACTGTTTATTATCAGGACCTGATCCAACCTGTGAAGAAGCAAAAACCCATAAAACATAAATTCATTTCGAAAAATAAAATAAAAATGAAATGAAGATTTGTTTGTGACCTGAATAAGGGTTTTGATGGTGTCAAAAGGGTAAGTAGCAGCAGTGCCTAATGTTAGAGCACCTGCACCTGAAAATAAGTGGATTGCAAATGTTTTATTATTCTTTATAAATTCTTCCATGAGATGGGTTTTGTTTTGTTTGTGTCAGGGTTTATAGGGTTTACATCTGGAGTTTCATTTTGGGAAAAACAGATTTTAATTTGTTTTCATTCTTTTGCCAAATGTTAAGGGGGTTTGGATATACTCTTTATAATGGTTAAAGGCAAGGCTGTCAAGATCGCGATCCCACTTGTGATCGTTTTTGTCTTTGCAAGATCGAGATCGTAAGATCGGATCGAGATCGTAAGATCCTACCAATTTATCATGTTCTGTAAGGAACGGATAAACGAGTCAAACTATTTTTATTTCTACCCATCATCAAATATAAATTTATATAATATCCTCTTGAAAATGTCAAAGTTCAAATTTAAAATACCAAAGTAAAAGTAAAACACAAAAAGTCAAGTTTTAATCGTCACATTCACGATTTAGCGGAATAAAATTACATAACATGCGTAATAAACGTCTCAAAACAAAGTACTTCACTAGTATCACTACAATTAAGCTATCTATTTAAAACTTAAAGGTTAATAGTTAAAACTATGAAAAGGTAAAAGAAAAAACAACAATTACCTGTAAGAAATTTTTTGCTTAAGGTAACTAGAACATAAGAAGAAGAACCCTAGGAATCTAGGAATGAAACGTCAATACTTGTTACTGAGATCAGCGGACTCGTATTGTTCTTTTTTAGGCCTAAAAAAGTATTGGGTGTAACACCCCCAAAATTAGGTAGCAGCGGAATGGTAACAATGGGGTGCTACTTCAAAGTACAACAATCAAGATATAGGAAACGACCAAAAATGGACGTTTAAGACAAGATTTCATTTGATGTCATAGCAAAATATCAGAGTTCATACATTAGGTCCCATAAGTTTTAAAAGTCATAAACATTCTTAATTAAACAAAAGCTTCATAATACCCAAAAGATGACTTAAGTTTTTAAAGATAATAAAAGTTGCATAAACTTTAGATAAAACACAGAATCCGTCTTCATTGATATCCGCCACGGCTCCCGTCCAATCTTCATACCCTAGGACCTGAAATTACATGCTAAAACGTCAACACAAAGGTTGAGTGAAATCATAGGTTTATCAGTAAAAAGGATGGACCACAAGATCGAAGTAATAGTAGACTCTGAAACACATTCAGTAGTCCATTATGGTTTTGATCCATCTTGAAAAAATTCTGTTTTAGAATTGTTTATGAATTTACATATCTTTAATATGAGTGTATAAACACAGTAATCAAAGATTAATGCAATTTAGCAGTGTCCTAAAAAGAATTTCACTCGAATTGGTGCGACTGTTTTGAGGATACAACAATCATATTCAGTTTAAACCTTGAATCTATCGAATTAATAGCATTTATGATGATTTGGAGTGTTATTTCTGTGTTTGTGATGAGAAAATCGTTGGAATGATTGTCCTATTATAGGGTAACTGTGCCTCTTCAATATAGGTCACATTTGGTTACAAAAGGATGCTATTGTGACGCAGTTCGCGACGTACTTAGCGACCAGAAATAATGTCGTAACCTGATTATTATCAGAACAGTGCGAATTCTTAACACAGTGACACCCTTTTTTAACGTTAGTAATCGCCAGAAATAAAGTCAGTGCATATTTACAATGTAACGTCTTTAGCAACGTTTTGTGACGAGAAAAACTGTCGCTAATTTCAAATTTACTTTAATATGTTCCAACAGTTGCATTTTAGGATCTTTAAATGGTAATATCTAGTTAATGGGTATAAACTTCATACGAAGCTTGATCAATTGTAGCTAAGTTAGCATCCATTTTTGGCTCGCATCCTTAGTTCTTGACAACAAACCAGGTTAAAAAGATGAGCATTTACGGTGAAACGGGACGAAACGTTAAAAAATTGAAACGAAAGGATAAAAATATGTCTACGAACCAGATGAAAACGGACGAAAACGGTAGAAATAGACGAAAACGGTCGATAACAGACGAAAACGTACAAAAACCTATAAAATTGGATTATGAATCACTTCGGTTAGTACATAAAAAAACTTTTTTTATGATACCAAAACCATTAGAACCTGGAACCCAACCCATCTAGACCCATGTTTCTAAAAGACCTATCTTTGGACACATGACCCAACCCAAACCGATCACACCTATTTTTGCCACTCCTCTCTAGTTTATGGCATAGTTACACTAATATATAAAAGGTTCCTCTTTTTTATCTTTGGAGACCATTTCGTACCCTTCAATGCCACTATATATGGCAGCCAGTCTTCGAACCTGATAGTTATCTGATTGTTCAGGGTCCTTCAAGACCACCACATCTCCAACTAAAACACGCCTGAAAAAAGCAGTAACATGCAATTAAGCAAAAGTAGCAGCATGATAAAATCAGATGCTAAACATCTTATCTACTCAACTGCATATTTTACTGTCATAAAAAGATGTATGGTCATAGGAGTAGTTGTAATCACTTGCTCGTCCGACATTTTCCTGTGATCTCAATGAAGTTGCACGGACCATATACGTGAAATTTTGGCATAATTATAAAGAAAATGTCTTGTTTCATTGTATATGTAGAAATTGTTAAGTGATCATGGAGTACGTACTTAAGATTTTCCATGTCGATTTTTCAAGATGATTTCACAAAATTTCCGGCTAACCTTTTTTGCAGCAACAACTCAAATCATAAGTGTTTAGCCCATGCATTTGGTTGGCTCTTCTTGTCTCGACTGCCTTTAAGAACCTTAAGAACTGCATTTGCGTCATTCAATCATTAACTCTTGGTGGATAACACATGCGAGTTCTCCTAAAAAGGTCCTTGCTATTCACCTTCATATCTTGGACCTTATAGTGTGATCACCCTTATTGGATGGGACTTCAATTGGTTGCTATCCCGATCCTCGACTCTTTACAATCAACAATGTTCCTTCAAAACCAAGGTCGTGTAACGCGAACTGTTAGAAACAGAGAGACCATTTCTCTCGCCTAAAAACTCATTACTCATGCTGGCTTTTGCATCAAAATATATATACTAGTACCCAAAAAACATAAAAAATTAACCACCTTTTATTCAAATAGAGATTCTTCTAAGAATTAGGAAACATTCAGAGAGCATAACAAAGAGCTGATATTACATTTCGAGGGTGTTTGGGATTGCGTTTATAGAACAACTTATGTTTATAGAAAAACGCATGTCCCAATCTGCATTTTAAAAACTGTGCTTTGCACCATATCATTAACTCTTACGGGTTGTACAGAATTTAATATATCTAGCATATGTTTATTATGGCTTATAAGCACTTTTTAATAAGCAACTCCCGAAGAACTTGGTTAAAGATGCGTATTTCCAAACCAAATAAGCAATAAGTACTCTAACAAAGAAAAAATAAAAAATAAAAGCAAAAACGAATAGTACATTACGCACAAAAGGATGTATAATTCCGTTTGCTAATACATGGAAACAAATAAATAATGTGGAGATAATGATTATGGAAACTTATGAAAGATGTCTTGTATCTTAAAAACAAATAGTACCTTATGCACTAGATATTGTACTAAACCAAATATTTACGCTAATAACTCTTCCCTTGATTCTCTATAAATATTTATCATTGGTCCATAACCAAATATCAAACAAAAACCTTAAACGATCGAATACTTTTTTCTTCCAGAAACAAAAAGTAATCTCACAATGGAATAAGAATACTCATGTTGCCAATGTTCCTGGTCCTGATCAAATGAATAAACGAGTTCGTACGAGTGGTGATGTTAATGACGTGAATGAAGAAGAAGATTATAGGCTAATGCTTGAAGAGTTGGCGAACGAAAAGCTGTCTTTATTTGCTTGTGAAGAGAATAATGTGTTATGTGAACAAGTTAAAGAAAAAAAAGAAGTCAAGAAGTTAAAGGGTGGTACTAAAACGTAAACGTTCGTCAAGGGATGGAGATTGCAAGAAAAAGAAGGTTAAGAAAGTCGTTGGTAGAGAAATTGAGAGTAAAGAGGCGACCACACAGTTAAAGGAGTTTATTAACGAGATTAAGGGTTCAGAAATGAAGTTAGTGATTCAAAAAACGTTGTTCCAAAGTGATTTGAAACGTAGCCAAAATAGGTTAAACATGCCGTTTAACCAAGTTGAGACTCATGATTTCTTGACAGATGAAGAGATACGGTTTCTTGACAGGAAAGCTGACGATGCTGGAGATGGGTTTCGTTTTTGTGTATCTTTCAGTTGGGGCTCCGATTTTGCAGTTTGTTCAAGAAGCCAATGTTGTTAAAGATTTGGAACATGACAAATAATAAAAACTATGTGTTGAAGACCAACTGGTGCTATTTTGTGGAGGCTAATAAGAAGGTTTTGAAGGAAAGGGCAACTATATTCAAGTTTGGTCATTTAGAAAAGACGAGCAGTTGTGTTTTGCTGTTGTACGTGTGGACGAACCCGTGGTGAACAGTAACAAACGCTTGAGGAAGCTCCCCTCCATCTGCTGGGGGTTCATCGTTGATATGTGATTATGTAGGGTTTATGAATTATTTAGAGATTTTTTGTATGGCTTACTTCTATTTTACTTTGTTCATTAGTTTCATTTTGATATAGTTGTGTTGATGGTAACAAAAAACTTGAGTTCATAAATTATATATCCATCAATCAATTCAACAAATTATATCGCAACAAAAAACTATTGGCGAGTTCATAAATTATATGTACAGCAATCAATTATATGTACAAATCGGACAAGTTCTGGGTTAACTTGGGTCAACCTAGTTTGACCCATTTTGACTTCTAACAGAATTGCACTTTGATCCATTACTTGGGTCAATCAATTCATATGTTGTTCTTCACACTGCCAGACCGTCTGCCTTCACCAAAATTGCCCCCAGTCATCTTCATCTTCAAAATAACTGATAAACTGAATGACAACACTTGCAACATGTTTTTTTCTCTTATTCTCGAATATATTATCATAAGGCGAATACTTCATACTCGAATCAAAATATGATTTAATCTGACAATTTCCAAATTCTTTGTATTCAATAATATATTGCAGATGTCAAAAAACGGAACCTGGTGAACACATTTTACCCTTTATACTTCCAAACTCACAACATACGTAGTAAAAATAATACCGGAGTAGTACTTAAAATATTAGAACAATTGTTATAAAGTCATTGTTGGATTGTGTGAGGTTGGACTAGCTCGGTCAGATAGAGGTGTGTGAGGCCTATTGTGGGGCACACACGAAAAAACATTTAGAGTACGTTTAAACTTCACAAATGATCTCTATGTAAACCGTTTGGACAATGAGTGTTCAAGACAAAACTTCTATGTATCTCCTTTGGTGTTGCCGGATATAGAAGCAAAAGAACTTTCTTGGAGGTGTCGTGATACATTGGGTTGTATGAGATATTAATTGAGGAAATGTTAGTTTGATAGGTTTAAGAGAATTGTGATAAGGTTATACTTGAGGTTTTCAAGCCTTATCATAATTATATTTTGAAGGCTATATAAAGATCTCTTGCTAGCCCTTTTACAGCCGACTGAAAAACCATCACAACATACACACAAGCTGCCATTCCTTTATTATATACTCAGCCGAAATCAATAAGCTTTTACTTTGGGTTTTTGATTTTTAGTTTCACCAAACCTATAAGTTATAATCGGATATCCTTTTAAGGTTATTTAATATTTGTGATTTGATTCCCAAGTAAATATAGTAGGTGCTGTTCTTTCGGTTACAAGTCTTCAAGGAGTGAAGACATATAGATTCAATTAGGGTTTTTAGTTTTGTGGTTTTCGGTTCACTTTACCCATTTTCGGTTGAACCGAATTCATCATATACCCTAATTATATTTTCTGATTTTCGGTACTATCTACTTGAGGGGTTTTAGTATTTGATTTTCAGTTAGTATATATTACAATAAGTTGTTTGGATACACGTGGAGTAGGACTAGCATCCGGGCGTGCTTGTTTACGTGTTTGTGTGAGCACTCGTAGAGGTGACAATTTAGTCACTCGTTTCTCATTCTTGGTTTCTTTTGATTTTGCTGGGTGATACGAGGGTATTTTCCTATTTTATTTTAAATGTCCTTTAAATGTGTTTTATGTGTTGTTAATTATTTGTACTAGACTAGATCTATCCGCTGCGTACTCGTAAGAGTTAATTGGTTAACTTGATTGTTAAATTCCAACAGTGGCATCACGAGCCAATTAGTTTAGTATTTATGAATTACATACGATGTTAACACGCTAGGGCTGCATGAAATTGGATTATTTATTGTTTTTATTGAAAATTATGGCAACGACATGCAATCCTTGCCATAACTAAATGAATAAACCATAGATGAACACAAAAATAAATGATAAAAAGGGAGTATAGATTTAAAATTAAAATGTTAATTAAGATTGCTATATGTTATCTACTTCTTGTTTTATCTCGGCTGTAAGACTCACGCAATCATGTTATATGATGTATGTGGCGATCTAGGCACTTTAGCAGAAAACCTAGTGAGAGTCTTATGGTTCTCCAATTGGGGAAGACTCTTTTGAGAACTCGAGGCATTATGTGATTTACTGCTTTCATTATAAGAGTTTTGTTCTCAATTTTCAATACATTTTTTAGGTCTTGGGTTTTTTTTTTTTTAAAAATTAAAGTGTTTTATGTGATTGCTTGTGTCTGTCATTTTGCATAAAATATATATTTTTATGAAACTCTTAAAACCGGACTAATAAGCTTATAGAGTTATTTGGATGAAACTGTCTAATATTACACATCTAATTTTTAGTCCTTGTGACCAATGATGTGTTATTTTGCGGAAACCGGACGATTTTTTGGATAAATTCATTATGGACATTAAACTATAAAATTTGAATTATCTTGTGAAGCATTTAGTTTTCATGCGAGATATGGGGTTGAATTGATCTTTAATTTTCTCCCGCCCCACTACATGCTTCGGCATATGAGGGAATTATTGGAATTACTTGTCTTCGGACTAAGTAGGAGTACAATATAGGGTCCTCCCGGCCCCTCACATTCCCACTTGTAATCCCAACCATATTGCATCTAATAAAACTAATTGTTAACTAAAGGGGTTTCTTAACCATTCATTAGCAATTAATTAGTCAATTGGAAGTACGGCTCACCATTTGGACACAAACTAAAAGAGATGTTTAAGGCGGGTTGAAGTAAGATTCACCAAATGAAGTCAGGTTTTTAATACGCCGTCGCGCGGACCTGTTTCTCGCTTCTTGTGTTCCTAATGGAGCTTACGTGACATTTGATAAATGATTGCTATACCAAAAGGGTAAACAAAAATGTTTTCTTAACTTTGTGCTACCAGTTGTTTTGCATGCTTCTTGTACACAACTTGTGTCCATTTATGTGTTTACCCTTTTATGAAGTTTTAAGTGCTTATGACAGCCAACCTAGAACACGTGCATTTGGCTTGACCTCTCTGGTCAGACCTAAGGGCCTTGCCAACCCATGGCGAATTTTTTTCATAGGTCAGACCTATGTCAATTTTCGCACGTTCTGTTTTGGTGGACTTAAATCGAGTTTCCTGGTCAGACCCTCGGACCCGAGGGCTTAATAAAAAAAAAAAATTGATGAGACCAAATATGCTTTTGACATTACTATAAGAGTTTCTAATGGTCTTTTGTCTCATAAATCTAAGAGTTGCATTCCATGCAATTAACGTCGTCGCTTATCTTGCCCTACTTGTTTTACACGTTGGTCAGTACCTTTCTGTAATAAGTGGGGAGGTCAAAGGGTGGATCTTGTCTTATTAGTAATTATTGGGTAGTTAATTCCTTTAAGTGCGAATTCTAATTAGCGGTACATAATTAATATTTGGAACTTTTTTAAATTTTAGATGCAACTCGTTCAACTAACAATTCGGTCTTCAGGGGCTTCTTTCGAGAAGCGAAACACTGACTGGACCAACTTTTATGATTGTTGGACAACATAGGTTGTACTATCAATTGATGATCAGTTGATATTACCTAGAGCTGCCACTTCTCTGCTCCTGTAGCTCCTGCGGGTCTGCATGTTGCTCCGAGTCTTTGCAGCTCATATGCTTGGGTTAAAGGTATTCAAAAAGTGATTGCTGGACTCATGGCTCAAGAACCATGGAGCCGAGATCCAACAAAATCTGGAAAAATCTCGCATGACTAATGACCATGCTAAAGATTGTTAAAAGCTCTGTTTGCCCAGAGGCAGAGCAGGAGCTTCTACAGGGATACGGCGTGATGTATTTCCGCCTGTAAACAGAAGAAGGGGCAATCAGTTAGCTCGTAATGTTCTGAAAATGAAGGGCTTTATTGACAATCTAGAGCGTTTGGGGCACCCCGTGACACTTGGCCTTGCTGTGAGTCTGATTCTTATCGGTCTACGCAAGGAATTTGATGGGTTTGTGCAGAATTACAACATGCATAGCCTGGGGAAGACTGTTAACGAGTTGCATGCTATGCTAGTAGCTCCAGAGCAAAAAACTTCTTTAATTCTGCCCAAAAAACGACGGCTCTGGCTCTACAAGCTATTCGAGTTGTTTAAGTCCAGACAGGTTAAAAAGCACAACAAACCACAAACCCTCAAATGCCTTTTATGCGCAGTGGATAAAATCAAGGGAATGGGAAAACATAAGCACGCCTTATGCTCCCAAGCCCAAGATTCCCCTCCACTCCAAGAGGGAGGATTTCACGCAAAGGACTCAATCTGTATGAGTGTGGTGGACAGGACATTGGAGGGAAAACTGTCCTCAGTACTTAGCCGAGTTGCTAAAGAAGAAAAAGAACGCAGCCTCTAGAGCTGGTGGTGGTTCAGGTATCTTCGTTATAGAACTCAATACTTTCCTTAATAGATCGTGGATCTATGACACTGGTTGTGGTACTCATATTTGTAATACAACGCAGGGTCTAAGGGACATAGTTGTAACTGAAGCCGGGGGCTCTTAGCTTGTCGTGGGCAATGGTCAACGTGAAGCTGTAGAAAGCAATTGAACTTTGATTTATCTCTCGTAGCGGATTAGTTATTGTTGTGAACAATTGTCATTATGTCCTTCTATTACTAGAGGAGTAATTTCAGTTTCCCGTTTTTGTACGAAGGGGTTTTATACCGCTTCGTGAATTATTCAATTCAAGTTTCTAGGAATTAATACATGGTGTATATTTAGTTCTATTTCCTATGGGATGGTATTTTTGAAATGTTTCTGTCTAATTCTTATGCAATGGAAATAGTTCTATATATACTGTAAGCAAAGAAAGGAGACCAAGCTCATGGATTGGACTCAGCTTCTTGTGATTGTCGTTTTCTTGGACACTAGCCAAGAAACGCATCGAAAAGTTGCAACACGATGGCTTTCTCATTCAACTGACTTAGGGCTTTTGAAAATTGCGTTCCTTGTATGTCTGGAAGATGGCAGGAAGAAAACCTTACAACATCAAGTGGAAAGGGTCAAAGACTTGCTCTGGGGACTAATACACCACCGATGTATGGGCCCATTAAGATCACTTCAAGGGCAGGAGCAAACTTACTTCGTCACTTTCACTGCCGACTTTTGTGTTTATGGTTATGTTTTCTCCCTGCGGCGAAACCCATAACACATGACAGTGTTTGAAACTTTCAAAAGTGTTTTCAAAAGGAAGTAGACTCTCTCGCCCAATCCCCCGGCAAGACACATAAAAATCGCTACGTTCTGATCGTTGGAGTGTCGAATGTATGAGTCAAGAGTTTTTGGATCATCTAAAGGATCATGGGATTATCGCCATCTACTCCTCCTTACACTTCACAACGCAAATGGTGTGTCGGTGAGGAGAAACAGAACCCTACTAGATTATGTTCGATCTATGATGGAGTCAAACAACTTTCCAATAAAGTCCTTTTGGATTATGCTTTTGAGACTGCTGCACGCTATTCTCAATTATGGTTCCAACTAAGCAGGTTGAAAAAGACACCATACGAAAGCTATGGCTCGCTCAGGCAAGCCCTAAGTTGGTCTTACTTAAAAAGTTCTGGGGTTGTGAGGCACTTGTTAATTGCGAGGATACTTACCAAGCCTGACAAGTTATAACCCAGGTTTCTATTAAGTGTATCTTCATTAGGATTCCCAAGGATAACAATGGGTTATTCTTTCTACTGCCCACCCGAGAAACAAAGTTCCTTGTTGCTGGAATGCTGAATTCTTGGGATAGTCTTATTAAATAAAGAAGCAAGTGGGAGTCTGAAGATCTTAAAATTATTCAAGGAAGAAGATACCGCCATCTTCTATAGACACTAGCTTAAATCACGAAGAGGATGATCTATAAATTTCTAGAACCTCAAAGTTATATCATCCATTCGTATGTCACCAATGCCACTCCCCCCACCCCTCCCAAACCCCCCCCCCCCCCCTACCCCACAGATCGCCTTTTTTCCCTACCCTACCATCTATGTGTGATTACCATCTAAATGCGTATCACGCCCCCCCCCCCGTTATAAACCCGCCTAACTACTTAACCCATCTTCCCCAATTCCACTTACCCAGAGTCTCGAGATAAATGGTTAAATGCTTAACTGCAACGCACCGGCACTCGCAATCCCCCCCCCAAGAACGAACAACCCCGCACACCGTTTTGGAACCCTATGCCCCATGACCCCTAGAACTTCCTCCCCCCCTAATAGGCACCACCCCCCGCATGGTCATAGCACCAGGCCCCTCTTTAAGAAAAACGACCCCCAAAACCCCTCCGGACAATAGATGAGCGAGCCTTCCCGTCCCACACCACACTCTTACACAGCTCCCCGTCCTCCTTAGGCAGAAGGGCTCATACTCAACCCCCCCCCACCCCCCCGGGCAATCTGCCATTATGACGGCACACTCCTATCACCACCCCTGTTAACACGGGCCCATTAGAGCCTATCCTCCGGACTCCTTATGCGCACCACTACCGCCCTCGCGTACCTCTTCCGCCCTGCCACCCCTATGAGATTTGGCAATATGGATGTTCAAAATGCCTTCCTCAATGGAATATCTCAATGGAGAGGTTTACATGGAGCAAACCTGAAGGTTTTGATCAATCCAAAATATCCAAACCGGAGTATGCAAGCTGAAACCGTTCATTTAGGGCTTAAGCAAGCATCACTGGCAATAGGATAAGCGTTTGATGATAAAATTAAAGGAAATTTGGTTTTCAATCAAAATGCTGATGGCCGATGTGTATATCTAAAGCCGCTCGCGCGCGCAGTAATGTCACTTTCCTAATCTGTATGTCGACGACATATTGTTCACGGGAGGAGAACAGCCTTCCAATGTTACAAAGATGTTAAAAATCCTACCTTTGGGAAAGTGTTTTGCTATGAAGGATTTAGGTGAAGCTGCATATATTCTTGGAATCAAGATCTACAGAGATAGATCACGACGGTTGATTGGCTTATGTCAAAGTGCTTATATCGAGAAAATCTTAAAGCGATTTCACATGGAGAATTCCAAACGTGGAAGTATCCCCATGCAAGATAGCTTTAGATGAGTAAATCACAAGTGCTTACACTGTTGAGTTGAAAGCGCATGCAAGTGTTCCATATGCCTTCGGCTGTGGGTTCTATTATGTATGCTGTGTGATTGTACTCGCACCTGATTGTAGGGTTCGCTCAGAAACATAACAAGGATTCTAACAGGAATCCAGTGTGTTCTTCACTGGGACTACTGTTATAACATCTGAAGTATCTCAGGAATACTAAGGGACATGTTTCTAGTTTACGGAAGGTGATCTATATCGAGGTATAGGGTTTCTTGCTCACTGATGATGGATATCTGACGGATGCTGATGACCTCAAGTCTCAGACTTGGATATCATTTTTTTTTTCTAATGTGTTTCGTTTTTGATGGAGGTGCTGTTGACTGGAAGAGTGCCAAGCAAAGCATTTTCGCTACTTTCATCTGCAGAAGCTGAGTATATTGCTGCATTTGAGCGTTCTAAGGAAGCAGTATGGTTAGAAATTTCTTTTCTTGGGCTCGGTGTTGTTCCCACAATTGAAAAACCCATTAATATGTATTGTGATAATACTGGAGCAATCGCTATAGCTAATGAGTCTGGAATCACTAAAGGTGCTAGACATTTTCATGCCAAAGTTCACTACCTTCGTGAAGTTATTGAATTTGGCGACATAAAGTTAGAAAAAGTTCACACAGATGACAACTTAGCTGATCCGTTTACAAAAGCGTTGGCTTTCCAAAGAATCAGAACTTTACTAGGAATATTGGAATGCTTCCAGCTAGTAGTTTCATGTAAATCTGTGTTTATTAGTCATTTGGATAATTGGGATTGTAAGACAATTTTATTTTCTGATGAATAAAGATACGAGGTATTTGTTATCATTCATATAACAATTGTTTGTCCTATATTTGCATATTTAATCCTTGGATGATTTATCATTCTAAATAAGTCCATTGTCGGTTAACAATATGGGAGTATTGTTACATAAGGCAAATGTGAGTGTCGGTTATATTCTTTGAATATATGGAAGGTTCCCACCAAACTCATATGTTACTCAGCAATGATGGTATTGGACACCCCAACCTCTGGAATGTTTGCTTTATGGATCAGTTGTCATAAGTAAAAAAATTTGAAATTGGTTAAGTTAAAGTATCCTTAGACTATGAAGAAATACAAACACTAGTTCTTGTATGTGTGGATATCTTTTTAATTCTATGTCAAACGATGTCCTGAAAATGGTAGTATAAAGGACTATTATTGGAAGTGATGTAAAGCAGCATTCACAACCACTTTGTCTCCGTAAACAAAGAATTTGTTCCTCCACTTGATTATGTGCAGGAATAAATACCTTGGGCCTCTCCAGGAATTAATCAGATAATTGTTTGGCCGAAACCCAAAAGGGTATGCAAGATGATCTTGATTACATTTGTATATCTGTATTTAAATTCTATAAACGAGAATCTAAATAGTTAAAATATATGGAATGGAGTTAGGATTCCAATCCATGGTTAACGGTATCTTGAACAAGGGATGATTATAGCAAGACCACAATAACCATTGCTACTGAGAATGTTTATGAATGATGTGATCTCAGACACTTCTAGTTCTTAAAAAAACGAATGTGAGTGTTGCTAGACGTTTCCGTCGTTAGTGTATGAGCTGTCTGCTACTCCAACTCCCAAGTGGGAGCTGTTGGATTATGTGAGTTGGACTAGCTCGGTCACGACTAGAGGTGTGTGAGCCTATTGGGGGCACACACGAAAAAACATTTAGAGTACGTTTAAACTTCACAAATGATCTCTATGTAAACCGTTTGGACAATGAGTGTTCAAGACAAAACTTCTATGTATATCCTTTGGTGTTGCCGGATATAAGAAGCAAAAAGAACATTCTTGGAGGTGTCTTGATACATTGGATGTAGAGATAAGAATTGAGGAAATGTTGTGATTGGTTTAAGAGAATTGTGATAAGGTTATACTTGAGGTTTTCAAGCCTTATCATAATTATATTTTGAAGGCTATATAAAGATCTCTTGCTAGCCCTTTTACAGCCGACTGAAAAACCATCACAACATACACACAAGCTGCCATTCCTTTATTATATACTCAGCCGAAATCAATAAGCTTTTACTAAGTTTTTTTTTGATTTTAGGTTTCACCCAAACCTACTAGTTATATTCGGATAACCTTTTAAGGTTATTTATGTTTGTGATTTGATCCCAGTTCTTGGTCTTAATTATCTGTCAAGGCGTGACAGGTTGTTGGTTTCGTTTTGGTGTCTTCTGATCGTTCTCGGACAAACAGCTTTCTCAAGCTTGTCCGATATCGGACGACACTGATTTTTGATCTCGGGTATAGTTGTGATCTCGGACAGAACAGAAAAGAGGGTTTTTGGTTTTGTTTTCGGATCAGGACCTCGGGTATTGGTATACAAGTGTTGTTTGGTTAATACGTGGAGTTTGGACTAGCATCCGGGCGTGCTTGTTTACGTGTTTGTGTGAGCACTCGTAGAGGTGACAATTTAGTCACTAGTTTCATACACTTGGTTTCTTTGATTTGCTGGTGACTACGAGGGTATGTTCCTATTTATTTTTCGTGTCCCTTAAATGTGTTTTATATGTATGTTAATTATTATGCTAGACTAGATCTATCCGCTGCGTACTCGTTAGAGTTAAATTGGTTAACTTGATTGTTAAATTACAACAGAAATAAGGAGCTGTAATTACATATAGTTTCGTATCTTATATCATTCATGTTAGTTTGTAGTATGCCTATTTCTAGATTTCCTCACTACTGATATCCGTAAATACAATTGATTCCATAGTAATATATACACGTGAGTACGCTCAAAGCTACTAAGGCTTTTTTAGACAATCAGGTATGGAATCATTGATTATCTAACTAGAAATAAGTCTTCAAACATTAACATGCTACTGAAATCCCCAAATGGAAAGGTTCACTAGAGTAAATTTGTATTGTTAAGACAAGGTACTATGAAGATGGCAAAGAAGTGAGACCTATTTTGGCTATTGATCGACTAACTTGTGATGGAAAGAAAAGCGGCATGTAATTATTTTGCTAACGGTCATCCAAACAACATCATTACGCTTCCTCTCGTTATCAAATAGCAAGCTCCTCACCGTCTAATCTTAGAACTTTAATCATTTTTTAACTTTTTCAATGATGATTTCGATATTTTTAAGCTTACTGCAATAGCTTCAAATCTAGAGCAACAAGGGATAATCACATTCACAAATTGATCACACACATGAGTCAAACTTTCACATCTTGTAAGTATCAACCTCTCAAGTGCAGGTAGCTCCTTAAAGCCACCGATTGTAACAAGCTTGCTATAACTCAGATTTAGATACTTCAATGACCCAAGAAACTGTTGCACGAAGATTAATTATTATATCAAGAAAACAATTACAACGTTGTTATATATTAGTGATGACATCAAATAATGTCTATTTTATAACATCATTTATCCCATGTTATTAACCCATTTTGTATAGTTATTGCAAATAATTGTTACTTAATCGTTTATATTTGAGAATTGCAGTAATTATGGAGTACTTGGTGAAAGTTAGCAAAAGGCGCGCATTCTGGAGCTTAAATGAAGATATTTTGAAGATTACTATTCTAAAGACCAATACGCCGTATCCATCAAGGAAGATACGGCGTATCCGTGCCTGCACTTACCAAAGACCACAGATGGATAAAGCTCAATACGCCGTATCCAGAGAGACTCAATACGCCGTATTCAAGAAATAGTATGTGAATATTCTGGAAGATATCAAGCGTGGTCCCTACTCCAAGAAATCCCCAATACGCCGTATCCAATACTTGGATACGCTGTATCGAACCGACTTCCAGAAACGCGTACGAGAAAGAAAAATAAATAATTAGTAAAATAGATGACGTCGTAAAAGACCTGAAAATATGGAATGTTACAATTTCAGAGGAGAAAAAAAGAAGAAGAGGTCGAGCAACGTTATCAATTCCATAGGAGAAAACGTGTAATTCCGTATACTTTAGTAATCATTCAGTTTTTGGTATCGTTCATTAACTAGGTTAGTTTACCTTGGCTAAATAATTACTCTTGTATTTATTATGACGTTTGAAGGCTAATACCTTTGGGTATTAGCCATTATTATAAAGATCTGAATGTTTGGTATTTGTTTATCTCGATTTCTTGATTTATCGTTATATGCTTGTTTTTGTTTATCAATTTATACTTGTTTACGCGCTTTTGTATGCGACCTATCATTCAACTGGATCTAGTGATACGTACCAAGTAGATCTAGAGTTTGGGATAGCTCTCCATATAGTAATTAATACATCTAGAATAATAGTTACACAAATATTGTCCTTCTAAGTCTGTGTCTAGGATACGCTTCGGGCTTAACTAGTTAATTAGATATTGCCAATGGTTTATTGATCGTGTTGACTAGCCGGTGACCTAGATAATTCAACACGTAATGTTCTGATTCCATTGGATAGTTGGACAAGTGGACTACTAGTGTATGAATTGCCATTAAGTGGTAAGTGGGTAAAGTCTGTATGAGCTAGGGTTTAACAAGATCACCATTGCTTTAATCCCTAAGATAGATTATAATCAGCAAATAAGGATGCTTTATGCGGATGCTTTAATTGTGACAGAATTAATGTGTCTAGGTCTTAGGATGATGTAACGCCTAAGTCTAAGAATGATATGCCACCTCGAGAGAAGAAATCATTACACTAAATAAACAAACCAACGTTCTAATCGGATTAATAATGGTTAATACAGTTTTATATCATTAGGCTCGACCGCTCTTTTATCTTCTGTCTATTGGCTTGCGTGGGTTAAAGTCCGTTGGATTGATTGTAGTCACCAACCAAACCGTGCCAGTCTCTCAGGCTGAAAAACCCCCTTTTCCCGTTAGAATTATGATATAGACTGACATAGGTTTAGAATAGAATAGAATTAAAATAGATTAGATAACCAAGATATTAATTAAATTGAAAGATTTAACCTCGCTCTCTGTGATCGACACTCTACTTACCACGAAACTACCACCGATCGGGTACACTGCCCGTTAAAGTGTTGTTTTTGGTTGAGTCGGCAAAATATAAATTTAAAACTTGATACAATAAAATATACCATACAACGACAGCACATTAAGTTTTTGGCGCCGCTGCCGGGGAGTGCGATTGTTTAATTTCTTGTTTTTATTGGTATTTTATTTTTATTTTTTTATTATAAATTTAGTTTTGTTTTTCTACTGTTTGCTGTTATTTATTGAATACGGCGTATCCATTTTCTTTGAATACAACGTATTTGACATCAAACATCAATACGGCGTATCTAGTTTACTGAATACGACGTATCGACTGTCTGATACAACAACAGTTTTAGTTAGCTTTCTAGTTTAGTTTTCTAAAATAGTTTTACTTCGAGTTATGTCTTTTTTTTTCAGGTACCATTTTCAGGGAGCCTCCTTACCCGTTCGATTACCCTACGAGGAGGTTAACTATGTAAGAAATATTGGCCAAATTCATTGATGAAGGTAAATGTGAACACGAGGAGATGGAGATATTCATTAAAGAGTTTAGAACTACCAACGAGCTTTTGTTAAAAGAACGAAGCAACTTATTGAGTGAGCTGAAAATTAAGGTAAACGAATTACCAAAGGTTATGAGTAATGTTTTTTTTTTGGGTAAAAGGGACGATTCCCTGGTAAAATATATTAATAACCCAAAAGATCCGATAAGAACAATGGAATGTGACTGAGTGTCACATTAACCTCAAGCCATAGCTTGAACAGCCTCTAATCATACGACATGCCATATGATAACTAAACTATTACATAGCCAATAACACCAATAGGAAAGAACCACCTAATGGTGCATAAACAACAATAATTACACATAAATGATTATTTGAAAACCGCTTCAGGAAGATCCCAAAGCCTCGCCAATCTTTCACCATTCTTTTTTGATTCCAAAAAACAAATTCAAAGGAGTGACAACTAGGGGAGGAAAGATTACGTCTGAAGCCACTCGTAATAAAGAAATTAATGAGACTAGAATCAACAAGAATGAACCTCCTAAATTTGAACAAGATGTACAGGAAAAGCCGCATTATGATGGTAAATCTTCAAGTATTCATGAAAGGACTACTCAACCATTGGTAAAACCGCAACAATCATCTGTTCCTTTCCCAAACCGGGTAATAAAAGAAAAAGAAGAAGCACTGTAATGAATTTTTTTAGAGAATCTAAAAAAACTCAATATTAATATTTCGTTTATCGAAGCCCTAGTGCAAATACCAAAATACGCTAAATATCTAAAGAGTTTACTGACGAATAAATCCAGACTTGAAGAAGCTTGTACAGAGACAACAAACGAAAGGTGCTCAACTGTCTTGCTCAACGAACTGCCATCAAAAGAAAAAGACCCTAGGAGTTTCACTACCCCTTGTCAAGTATTGGAGAAACATAAGGAAGCAGAAGACTTGGCCGCAGATCACTTATCTAGGTTTGAGAATCCGCATATGGAGGTGTTAACTAAGAGGGAAATTGCTGATAAATTCTCTGACAAGCATTTAATGGTGCTAAAATCCTAGTCTAATAACGATGAACCATGGTATGCGGATTTTGTTAATTATATTGTTGGAAAGGTTGTTCCCCCAAATTGGACCTTTGAAAAAAGAAAAAGGTTTTTTTCGCAAGTCAAGACTTACTTCTGGGAGGAACCTTATGCATTTAAACTGTGCGCGGATAATATAATGAGAAGATGTGTGGCTGGAAGCGAAACCCTTGAAATTCTGGCACATTGTCATTCGGGACCTACAGGTGGGCATCATAGTGCTAATATTACCGTAAAGAAGGTTTACGAGTCCAGATTTTATTGGCCTAGTGTCTTTAAGGATGCTAATGAGTACGTAAGACGATGTGATGCATGTCAAAGATCGGGAAACATATCTTCAAGGAACAAAATGCCTCAAAATAACATTCAGGTATGCAAAGTCTTTGATGTTTGGGGATTAGATTTTATGGGACCATTTCCCCAATCTAGAGGTAATAAATACATATTAGTAGCTGTCGATTACATGTCCAAATGGGTCGAAGCTCAAGCATTACCTACGAATGACGCGCGTGTTGTGGTTAAGTTTTTAAGAAGTTTATTTGCTAGGTTTAGAGTTCCTAAAGCTTTGATTAGTGATAGAGGGACACATTTTTGTAATTCCCATCTTGAAAAAGCTTTACAAAGATATGGTGTGACTCACAAATTATCCACGGCATATCACCCTCAATCTAAGAAAAATAAAGTTTAAATAGGGCTATTAGGAGCATCCAGAGAGATCAGTGGGGTTGGATCCGAAAGGTTGGTAGGATAAAAT
Source organism: Tanacetum coccineum (assembly GCA_026074375.1). Taxonomy (NCBI): domain Eukaryota; kingdom Viridiplantae; phylum Streptophyta; class Magnoliopsida; order Asterales; family Asteraceae; genus Tanacetum; species Tanacetum coccineum. Next base: position 60,332 of record BQNB010000840.1, read on the forward strand.
TAACGATTCTTTATGGGCGTTTAGGTTGGCCTACAAAAACACCAACAGGTGTACATCTTTTAGTTAGTTTTATGCGGAAAGAATTCCTTTTTAACCGTAGAGAAGTGCTTAAGGGCACATGTGGGCATTAAAAACAATGTATTTGGATTTACGCTTGGGGCTAGCAAAGTCATCTCTATGAGCTTAATGAGTTAGCCGAATTGAGAGATGGTGCTTATGAGAATATTAGAATTTACAAAGTCGGACCTAGAAATGACCCCCCTTGGAATTTTAGATTCGTGGTGATAAAGATTTTAAGTAGGCGACAAGGTGCTACTTTATATTTCTTGTTTGAAGATGTTACCCTGGAAACTTAAATCGAAATGACAGGTCCTAACATTGTTAAAACGGTGTATTCCACATGGGGCTAATAGAATTCACTGACAATGGAGGGTTTAGCTTCAAGTAATGGGCACGATTGAAGAAAATATTACGGAGGTGGACATTGAACAAGGTGGAGTTGAGGTTATAGAGTTGGAGAATGACGCAACGAGAAGCTGAAGGGACTCTAACTTAAAGACTTTCACAAAAATAAAAGTGCTTGCCGAGAGACAACCTGAAATGTAATTTTCAATTTTGTATTGAGTCTGTCTTCCTAGACTGTTTATGCGGCGTATCCAAACCACATGGATACGGCGTACTGACTTTTTGGACGTTATCCAGTCTTTATTTTTAGTGCAGTCTTTACGACGTATTCATTAAATGAATACAGCATATTCGACATAGGTATCAATACGACATATCCTGGGGTATGGATGCGGCGTATCGACTTCCTGTACAGTTTTAGATTTATTTTGAGTCTAACAAGCGAATACACGGAGATAGAATTGCACTTGCATTCTTATGTTTTGATACAGGATCTTACTGAACATAAATGACAAATTTGGTGGAGTGCTTACTTTCTGAAATTCTGTGTGTGCTGTTCGTGCTAGGATTCAAACCTGCTTTCGCACACACATTCTTGCTCAATAACTCTATTATGGAGTTTCTTCCACTGCATAATTCAGGGGAGTTTATCATTCTAAATTCTTTTTAAATTCACGTATTTTTTTTTTTATATATACAGCTGTGGAAGTTGTATAATTCAAGTGGGGGGATGGGAATTATAATGTATACTTTTCCTAATTTTCACACTAAAATGCTTAAATTATGGTCAAATTTAATTTTTTTTCAAGCATACTTTTGTGAAATTACATGTACTTACCACGCATAACACATAACCCTTGTTGATATTGTGAAGGATTTAGCCTTTACCATTTCTAAATGTGTACCCAAATTCCACAACAAAATCATGAGTGTGACGGTGATTTGTAGACTTTAGAACTTGTCATGGTATATATATTCGAGACCACAATATATGAGGTATTATGGATTTAATTAGAGTAACTTGTTTAAATTGGTAAAATTTTAGGTTTACACCCTTGTTGCCTCTTCATGTTGTTTTTTTAATAACTACGCCATTTAGTTATCACAGTTTAACCTTTTCCACTCTATTTTTAAGAGTAAGATACTCTAGAACAAAACACGTAGATCCAATCCTTTAGAATTCACACAATACTTTGTTTAGTTACACCTTTTCACCTTAACCTACTATTTTGATTAAGTTTAATTATACAGTTGCTTGTTGCTTAAAGTTGTAAGTTTGTATTTTCCGAGGTATCGTGTCCATGTTCTTTCTGTGGTGCGGTTGGAAATTTGCCACATGCAAATGGGAATGTATATTAGTAGTCAAAACTCGATGTAATTTTACTTACCCTCAAATTAATGGTGTATCGATGAATGATGAACATCAGAAGGAATTATTCGGAATTATTATGATCGTGAAGATGGTGAAACTACACCGAGATTTAAAGTATAGTTAGCAAAGAAAAAAAAACAAAAAAAATTAGAAAAATTACAACAAAAAAGAGAAAGAAAGTTTAAAGATAATCTTTTCGCTAGAGCATTACCGAAGGAATTACACGAAGGATTAATTATTCGTTGATACGTCTTAAAATCAACGATGTAAAGTATTGAACAAAGTGGAAGATATCGCCACTTGCCTTGTAGAGTATGTAAAGTTTTGGGATGATTGGGAAGTTGACCATTAAGGGAACGTCAACTTAGGTTGTTGTTTTTGATCAATGATCAAGACGTTGTAAATAGTTGTGTCTTTATCATGGTAATGGTCGGGAAAAGTGTCTAGCAACTTGTACTTTAGGCTTAATCTATTTGTTTCTTGATTTTTATTTAACAACATTTTACTTCCCTCTCACATGATTAGCCGCTGGTTTTACGCGAATGAGGATTTGATCGAGCGTGCATGTCTATTCTGTCGTTACGGCCATGTATGCATGTCTCAGCTGCCTTGTTGGTTTATGACTTTTAGTGAAAGTTAGAAGGTTCCTACCCTATATCATTCTTCATCCTAACCGTTGGTTAAATTTGAATGGGGATGTGATCGAACACACATGTCTATTATGTCGTTACGGCCATGTATGTGTGCTTCAACTGCCTTGTTGGAGTGGTACATCTAGTAAAAGATTGAAGAATGATCAACCGTAAGCCTTTCCATACAAAAACCCATATTTACCTTTATAAACTTGTTACTCCTTAGCTTTAGTGGTGGAGATATGTATCCTTGCCAAGCTTATGATAGAATACTTGTCACGACCGAGCAATTGAGCGAATTAGTTACATGTTACCACATAGATTAGTTGAGTGATTTGAGTGTTTTCATCTTCCTATTTCGTGAGGTGTTTGGTTGTGTACTTGTAATAGATCGAATAAATGCTTTAACGGAAAATATCCTTAGGGATACATTTTTGTAAACTTCTAAAGGCTACTTGAGGACAAAAAGGGGGGTTTTGTAGGATTCAAGTGGGGGATATTTGATGAAATTCAAAATAATGTTATTTTATAGAGATTTATACCATGATAATTAACCATTTTGTATAGTTTTGCAAAGATTGTTACTTAATCGTTATTATTTAGAATTGCTAGTATTATGGAGCAATTGGTGAATGTTATGCATAAGGCTCGCTTCTGGAGCTTAATTGAAGATATTGTTGAAGATTACTATTCTAAAGACCAGAACTAGCGGCCTTGATATTCCATCAAGGAAGTACGGGGTATCCGTACCTGCATCACAAAGACACAAAAGAATGAAGATCAATACGCTCCCGTTTCCAGAGAGGACTACAGAAGTGCACATGCCGTAATTCAAATGATTAGGCGAACTTAATATACTATTCTGGAAGATATCATAAGCGTTGGTCCCCACTCCAAGAATTCCCCTATACGTCAGTATCTAATTCATGTTACGCCGTTATCCAACCGACTTCCAGACCTTATAAATTGAAAACTCAAAAATGTGTTTTAACGTGTGGTAAATTATATTCTCGATACTAAACCATAAAAGTAGATTTTCAGAGGGAAGAGAGGCAGTAGAGGGTCAGAGCTTTGTTATCAATTCCATATGAGAAATCGTTGTAATTTTGTATACTTTTGTAATCGTTTGTTTTTGGTATAATTCGTTATACTCTGTAAGTTAGTGTATCTTGGTTAAATAATTGCTATTGTATTTATTTGACGTTTGAAGGCTAATACCTTTGGGTAGGTATTAGCCCATATTATGTAGATATAAAGTTGCGTATTGTTTATATCGATGTCTTGTTTTATAGTTGATTGCTGTTTATGTTTATTATTTTTAATTGTTTTCGCGCTTTTGTATGAGACCTTTCTATTCAACTTGATCTAGTGAACGGACAAGTTAGTTCTGAGTCTGGGGATTGATCTCTATTGTAATTTTATACATCTAGAACTATTAATTGGATCACAAATATTATCCTTTAGTTTCTTTGTCTAGGATTTTTTTACTCTTCAGGGACTTTACTAGTATAATTGGATATTGCATTGGTTCTATTTGATCGTGTTGAACTATAGGTGAACCTTGATAATTCAAACAAATAACGTTAACGGTTACATTGGATTAGTAGGAAAGTAGCCTACTAGTGTATAAATTTCCATTTAAGCGGTAAGTGGGTAATAGTTTGCTGTTTAAGGCGTTTAACAAGATCACATTGCTTTAATCCCTAAGATAGATATAATCAAGAACACACTTAACAAAACCAACCTAAATCTCTTATACAATTATAAGGTTGCTTTATGAGGATTATGCTTTAATTGTGACAATATTAATGTGTCTCTTGGTATTAGGTTGTTGTCTTCAACGACTAAGTCTAAGAATGATTTGTCAACCTCAAGATAAGAAAACCATTGCAACTAAATAAACAAACTAACTTTCTAATAGGTTTAATTATTAATGGTTAATTTTGTTTTCTATTCATTAGCTAGATCTCTCTTTTATCTTTCTGTCTATAGATTGCCGTGGGTTAAGTCCATTCGGATTGAATGTGAGTCACCAACCAAACTGTGCCATTAGTTCTATAGGCTTTGAAAAAACCCTTTTCCCGTTAGAATTAGATTCTAGACTGACATAGGTTTAGAATAGATAACATTAACATTGATTAGATAACAAATGATATTTATTATATTGAATTAATTTAACCTCGTCTCATAGTGATCGACACTTATTAAATCCGATGGGTACACTGCCCGTTAAAGTGTTGTTGATGGTTGATAAGTTGGCAAAATATAAATAAACTTGAATCAATTATTATATACCATAAAACGGACAAAACTCATCTTTGGGTAATCATAAAAATACTAGATGCTTATTAAAAAATGTTTAAACTTATCAATATACCCTAATACTTTTTCCTTTTAGTTTTAATCGCGTAATCTAAAAAATCAACAATCAAGTCTATATTTACTCCGTTAAACTTATAACTACATTTATAGTGTTTGAATGGTTTTTTTTTTTTTTTTGCTTTGCCCATTCAGTATACGGGATGGTATTATTATTAATTTCTTACGGTGATGTTTAGTTCCCAAAGCTTTTGAATCTACCTCCAGAAACTGAGGTAAATTACCGTCATGGATAACCAAATGATTGTAACGCCCTTCATGTACAGTTTTGCTTATTTGTCCTTAGAGTACATTTTTCATCATCAAGAGATGTGTGCAGAATTAGTAAGTCGGTCTACTATCACCTAAATGGTATATCTACCATTTGACGTCTTGGGAGTCTTGGTGACAAAATCATGGTTTATAGTGTCCACTTCCACTGAGGAATCTAAGGTTTGCACAATACAAAAAAGATGGGTTTTTGGTTGTTATGCTTTGAACTTTTGAATTGTATTATCATTTTCTTACATTGGTGGCTTATATCGGCTTTCATGGTGGGCATATTGGTTGGGGGGGAATGTGGCGCTTGTCTGGTTTTTATCGGTGTGTCAGGTGGTATTTTGGTTGTGGGAGGGGGTGTTTTTGGCTGTTTGTGGCGGGGTGTGAGGTTGTTGTAGTTGTGGGCGTTGTGGAGGGGGGTGTGTGTTGGGTGGTGTGATATTGTTGGTGGGGGCGGTTGGGGGATGATGGGGTGTGGGGTGATGGTTTGGTGGGAGCGGGAGCGTGTGTTGGCGGTGGGTGGGCTGTCGGGCGCGTATATGTGGGGTGGGAGTGGGGGGTTGGGGGGGGGTCGCACGGGTTTTTGATGTGTTGGGTTGGGTTGGGTCTGGTTTGTGCGGTGTGGGACGTGGGGTTGTGTGTATGTGGGAGGGGGGGGTGCTGTTGGGGGTTGGTGGGGGGGGGTTGTCTGGAGGTGGGGTGGTTGGGTGTGGGGTGGGGTGGGGGGGGGGTGTTGGGTGTGTGGTGTTTATATATTGTATTTGTGTGTTTTTAGATGGTGGGAGGATGTGGGGGGGTGGTGCGTGGTTGGTGGGAGGGGTGGTGGTGTGTTGAGGGGTGTGGGGGTGTGTGGGGGGGTTGGTTGCGTGTGGGGTTTTTGTGGGGGTTGGGTTGGGGGGTGGGTTCGTGGTGGATGCTGGGTTTGTAGTGGAGGTTGGTGTGTGTAGGGGTGGTTGTGTCGTTGGGGGGGGTCGGGGTGGGGTGCGAGGATTGGTGTGGTGGTGGGGGTTGGTGGGTGGGGGGTTGAGGGGTGTGTGGACGGGGTTGAATGTAGGTGTGTGTTGTGGTTTGGGGTTGTGGGTGGGGAGAGGTGTGTAATGGGGGAGTGGGGGGGTGGAGAGGGCGGTTCGGTCTTGATGTGTGGTGAGTGTGGTTGTGCTAGGGGTGTGGGTGGTGGGAGGGTGGTGTAGGTGGTTGTGGGAGGTTGGGAGGGTGTTGCGTAAGCGTTGGTGGGGTGTTGTGTGTTTTATGGGTGGGGGGGGGGTTATGTGGTGGGGTTTTTGTGTGTGGAGTTTGTATTGGGGATGTGGTAGGTTGTGTTGTGGTTGTGTTTTGGGGTGGGGAGCGTGGTTTGGGTTTATATACCTGGGTAGGTGGGGGGATGAGGGTTTTTTGTGTGGCGGGCGGCGGGGTTTGTGGGAGGGGTTGGTTTAGGGTGAAGTGTTGTTTGGGTGGGTTTTTTTGTTGTTTGGGACCGTGTGGGAATATTTATGAGTTGGTGTTTTGTGTGGGGGGGTGGCTGGGGGCGGCGGGGGTGGGTTGTGGTGTGATAGTCGTGGTTTGCGTGGTGTGGTTGTGCTCGGTGGTTCTGTTTGGGGGTGGTGGGGGTGGTGGGATCGTTCTGCTTGGTGGGGTCGATGGTGGGGTTGGGGATTTAGGGTTTAGTTGTGGAGGTTTTGGTGTTGAGTGTTTCGGGTGGGCTGGGGGTGGGGATGTGCGTGGGGGGGTGGGTTGGTGTGTTTAGGTGGTGGGGTGGGTGTTGGGGGGATTTCGGGTGGGTGGTGTGGTGGGAGTGTTGGATTTGGGGGGAGGGGTGGGTTGTTGGGTGTGGAGTGTTGTGGGTTATGGGGGGGATGTGGGAGTTGTTGTTTTGGAGGATGTCGTTGTAGGGGTGTGCTATGTTGTTTTGTGGGCTTGTTGGGTGTTGTGTGTGTGGGGGGGGGGTTTTGTGTGTTGGTTGTGGGGGTTTGATTAGGGGTGGGGCTGGGGTTTTGGTGTTGGGGGGGTGGGGGGGGGCGGGTGGATTGGTGGTCGTTGATTGTGTGCGGGGGGTATGGTGGGGTGTATGGTTGTCGGATTGTTTGGTGTGGTGGGGTGGGGTATGCTGGGTGGGGGTATGGTGGGAGGTGTGAGGGGGGGTGGTGTGGCGTGGGGTTTGTTGGATTTGGTTTGGACGAGGGTGAGGGGTTGTGGGTGTGGATGCGGGGGTGTGGGTGGGGGGGGGTGTGTGTGTTTGGTGAGGGGGTGGAGGGTTGGAGGTGTGGTTGGGGTGTGGTGAGGAAACGGGGTGGAGGGGTCCGGGTTGGGTGTTGTGAGAGGGGGAGGTGTGAGGGAGGTGGTGGGGTGTGGGGGTGTTGTAGTAGGTATTATAATTTTTATTTTTTTTAGCATTATTTTCTTCTTTAAATAATTATCTATATATAATTTGCTTTTAAATTAACCTGTATTTTTATTGTTATATAATTGCTTCATTTCTTGGTACATCTTGTCAGAACCTGGATGAACAGAATATTTTAATTTGTAGGACTCATGCATAATCAGAGTCCTTAGATCACCTTAGCATGGCAACCAACTTCTGTTATTCAAACACAGCGTTTCGTCAGCACGCGGTTCTAACTCTTCTTTCCTGGGCTTTCCTGGTCCCCTTGAAGCTTCAATAAGCATACCTCCCACATCTTCAGACTTGAGGTTTTCTGGTTTTCTGGTTTTCTTACCTCAGTCTGAGCTTCTAAAATTTGCTTAGGAAGATCCAAACCAATAGTCATGACTAAGGCTCGAACCTACAGTGGCTCTCGTTCTTTCATGCTTAAAGCATCGGCCACCACATTTGCTTTCCCCGGGTGATAACGAATCTCACAATCATAATCACTGAGTAATTTCGACCAACGACGTTGTCTCATGTTCAATTCTTTCTGATCAAGGATGTGCTGTAAGCTTTTATGATCAGTGTACATAATACACTTAGTTCCATACAGATAGTGTCTCTAAAGTTTTAGAGCGAACACTACTGCTCCTAACTCCAAGTCATGGGTGGTGTAGTTCTTCTCATGAATTTTCAATTGTCGTGATGCATAAGCAATCACCTTCTCATTTTCGCATCTATGCAACACCTAATCCCTTATGCGAAGCATCACAATAAATGATAAAGTTCTCAGCTCCTTTAGGTAAAGCCAAGATAGGTGCACTGCACAACTTTTCTTTCAATAGTTAGAAGGCTGCTTCTTGTTTGTCACCCTAATCAAACTTGACCTTCTTCTGGGTTAGCTTGGTCATTGATTTGGCGATCTTTAAAAACCCTTCAATGAATCTCTGATAGTATCCGACAAGACCTAAAAATTAACGAATCTCTGTTGGAGTCTTAGGAGATGCCCAATCTTTAATTGACTCGATCTTGGCGGGATCTACGTGAATACCCTGGTTGTCAATCACGTGACTAAGAAATTGTACTTTAGGGATCCAAAATTCACATTTAGAGAATTTGGCATAGAACTCCTCTTTCTTTAGCAACTCCAAGATTAGGTTCAGATGCTCTTTGTGCTCTTGTTTTCTCTTTGAATAGATCAGAATATCATCAATAAAGACAATCACGAATTTGTCCAGATATGGTTTGCACACCCGATTCATGAGATCTATAAATACAGCAGGTGTGTTTGTAACACCCCCAACTTGGGTCGCAGCGGAATAAGGGTCCGGGGCGTGTTACTTCTCAGATCAATAACACAAGATATATATAGAACGACCAAAAAGTCGTTTGAAAATGATACATTGGATTTAACAAAGTAATTGTTACATAAGCCCGAAGCTTAACTTGTTCACTTGATCAAAATACAAAGATTTTCAGCCCATAACAGAGATATCAAATGAAATGCCGACAAATTCTTTTATTGCATGAATCCAAATCAAAACCACCATTGTATCCTCGCACCATCGGTGCTTACTGATCCCCTGAAAAACATTGCTTTAAAACGTCAACAATAATGTTGGTGAATTCATAGGTTTGATAAATCATATATTGTAGGACCACAAGATTTCCCAAGTGTATGATAATGCAACAGATGCAGACATCATATAAATGTAATTACGTTGCTCTAAGCTCATGACACTGAAGCTTGACGTGTATGGATGCCAAATTAATGGCCTACATTGCCCGTGGTGATGTTCTAACCCGCAACATCCTATATTCGACATGGTATACGTTTGTTTGTCTAGTGATAGCTAATCACCCGAACGGGGTTGTCAAACCCAATAGATCTATTAATAACATTCTCTGCGCTCACAGTACAGTAATTGACGTTCATGATAATGGGCCTATGATATGGTTTTTTTTTTATGCTTCTACGTACTTAGGCAACACGTAATCATTATATGAAAATACTTAACCACTTGTGTCCCGTTGTAAAACTTGCATGTTCCACCCCAAAAACTTTGTAAAACAAATGATTTGTAAAACGTTGGGGCTATGAAACTCACCTTGTGTGCAGTAATGCCAAGTATATCACAAATCATCGCGACACGCGAAATTGATCAAAGCAAACCTAATTAAATTAAGGGTCGAATATAGTACTAATCACATTAAGTACTCCTACCATTTGCATATGTCTATATAAGATATTCACAATCTAAATGTTTAAGTGGATAAACTTGTTTATTAAATTAAATTGTTTATAGCACATACTTTTGGTTAAAAATCCGTCTATACTTTCACGTTTCTAATCCGTTTCCTTGCGTTTCTTTATGCCCATCTTTTCGTATTAAGACGAGTTATCATAATTTAACATTTTCCGTATTTTGACCCTCTGGTGAACAGTAACTTTTACTGTTCACATCAGACGTGAGTTTTATTAATACCGCATTTGTTGTCGTAAAACCCGTAAATGTCGTATTTTATTCGTTATAGCTCCGTTTTTAACGATTCTTTCGAGCACGTTCTCGTAATTGAAAGTTCTATATTTTTAGGAGGTTTACAAAAATATAACTTTCTGTCATGAATAGTAACATTTATAAAAATAGTTTTATAAAAGTATTAATGTCGTAAACGTGCGAATTCTTATCTCGTTTCGTTATTTATTGAAAAATTACGATTCTTTATAATTTTGATTCCTGAATATATGTTTTAATTTGTTAAAAATATCAACACTTGCTGTTTATACAAATTTTTATAAAATGTTTTTATAAAAATTCTTTTACGACTCCGTTTAATAGCGGTATAACTCGTTTTTACCGTTTATTTTTCGGTTATTAAATCCGTTTGGTCATGTTTCTTACCTTTTCGGTACTCCGTCGTGAAATGTATTATCTTATAAAAATATATTATAAGTATGTCTTATACAAAATTTTGGACAGAATGTTGGTGTTTGTTTGATAAGTCCATTTTCAACCTTTGTTTTCATACTTTTCCATTTTGTAACCCACCATATGTCTTATATTTCATATATATTATATATCATTCATATATTGGAGTCCATGTGTCCATAATAGTCCTCATATGTCAAAGTTACCAAGATTAACAAATCCATTATCATACTTTAAAACCATAACTTTACTTAAAGTAACCTAATTTATAGTTTGTCCATTTCATTTTTATACATAAACCAAGTGTGTACAAGTGTATTTCTTCCAAGATAACTTTATTTTAGTGTTCAAGTAACATTAATATGAGTCCATAATTAACCTTAACATGTCATAAGTATTTCTTTAACTTGAAACATGTTAATAAACCATTAAAAGCCCTAATTAACCCATGATCATGTTTACACCAAAACATCTTGATCAATATTTTATCATAATTTTTAAACATGATATATGTATAATACACAACATATATAAAAGTAATCCATATGATCATTTCAAGTAAAAAACCTCATTTTTATGATAAAATCCTAAATGGTGATTTAAGCTAACATAGAATAACCATATGCATAAAAATGAAAATTATAAGAACATAGAGGGTTCTAGTAGACCTTATGATGTATGATGATGATGATAAACAAGTGCTAAACCCTTGTTTAGCCTTAAAATCCAAACTTGCACAAAGACACCTAGCTTTCACTTAATAAAAACCCTTGATTCCTTTCATCTTTGATTAATACTTGGGTATGCTTAGACAATGCATTGTAAATACCTTTGGAATAACTTAGGATGTTATGTATAGGAGTGTATGGGTTGTTTAGAAAAATTTTGTGGATTGGGTTGGAGGGGGTGTTTGTGAAGTGAGTTGGCCATGAGAAATAGGTAGAGTTTTTTGTGATTTTGGTAAGTGTTTTACTTGTATGATTTCTCTTATTAGAAGATACATGTATATATGGTGCAAGTCTTAGTCAAGGGTACATGGTAAGGTATTAGGGTATACAACCCCTACTAACTGTCCATCACATAACACTAATAATGGTGTCCACTTGGAGTATAGGTTGGCTGTGGTTGTCTAGGCACTCCCCCAACTCTTCACTGGGTTGGGGTTTTTGGGGTGTCTATGGTTCCTTGGTCTTGGTCTTTGGTCAAAGAGACAAGGCATGGGCTAGGTTTAAATGCAAGAGATGTACATTGACCAAGTTGTGCATTTTTCTTATTTCTTTGTATCATTTGCCATAAATTCGGCAATAAGAAGATATATGTGATGCTGATGAGTAATTTTTATGTATTGGGTATAAATGTGGGTATTTGTTTAAGCGTAGAAAAGTTTTTGTGGTTCCGGGAGTGCCTAAACGCAATTTATCGCGAAACGTATACACTTTACGTATCCTATAAAAATAAAATGAACAAAGTTAATAATTATTCTCAAAATAATTATATAACCCTTGCTTGATGTAAACATTTAATTGTTTGATGCCCGTTTACATTGAACGCTAATTTTTAACTTACGCGATTTAAACTTAATTCATGAATTCACAAGCAAATGCGTACAACGCTAAAAATAAATAGTAGGTTTATCGACGTCGTCAATGACTTGAAAACACGGGGTGTTATAGTGTTGGTCAAACCAAACGGCATCAATTGAAATTCATAATGTCCATATCGAGTTCTGAATGCGGTCTTCGGAATGTCTTCTTCGCGAACCCTCAGTTAGTGATAACCCGACCTCAGGTCGATCTTCGAGTAGACACTCGACCCTTGAAGTTGATCGAACAAATCATCAATTCTCGGAAGCGGATAACGGTTCTTCACCATCAGCTTATTCAATTCCTGGTAATCAGTGCACATCCGGAATGATCCATCCCTCTTTTTGACAAACAAGACCGGAGCTCCCCAAGGTGAGGAACTGGGTCTTATGAAGCCTTTGTCGGAAAGCTCTTTTAGCTGGTCCGACAATTCTTTCATCTCAGACGGAGCCAATCGATAAGGTGCCCATGCTACAGGTGCAGCACCAGGAATTTTTTTTTTTTTTTTTTTTAAACGCTTTTTAAACTTTCCACTTGTCAGGCTAGTGAATACCCAGCAAGTCTCTGGATAATACTTCTGAAAATCTCTAAACAATGGGTAATCCTCCAAGTCTCTTCTCCTCTCGACTTGTCTTTCCGCCCTTCTTTGTGGTAACATGTGCTAAAGACTGATTACTTTCAACAAATATTTCTGGGTCTTGGTGCATGAGATGATGTTTAATTGAGAACCGTGTTCATGGCTGCTTCCATCATAATAATGAACAATGAGATTTCGATTCCAAAGGGATCAAATGATCTTCTCAGCAACATACTATAACGGCCTGAGTAATTTGCATAACCAGTCCATGCCGATTATTGATGTCAAAAACTTCCCATCTCTTGGGATTTAGTCGATGTTGAATGGGGTGGTTTAGATGATTTAAAGTGCAACCCTAAATAATGTGTATTAACCTACTTTTTCTTCGTCAGCTAACTCAACTTAATTTTTGTTGAGTCGACACCTTAGTTCTAATGTAATCGGGGATGATATCAATCAAAGAACCCTAAAATGCAGTAGATACGAAAACTCCTATCAAAACACCACGTATCAAATAAAATCGAATAGCCCATACCCCCCCATTGGGCTAATATTTATAATGGTTGTTTACGGGAACGTACCGTGCCATCTTTGGCATTAGGGTTTTGTTTCTGGCATAGCAACAACATTTAATAAGGGGGGGCTCTAGCACAACATTTCTAACCCCACCCGATTTTCCTTTGATAGAATTAACATAGACTAGATAACCAAGATACTAATTAAATTGATAGATTTAACCTCGCTTCAAGTGTTCGACACCCTACTTACCACAAAACTACTACTGATCGGGTACATTGCCCGTTAAAGTGTTATTTTTGGTTTATACGCCGTATCGGGCACACATCACAGGAGCGTATTTTCTGAAACAGTCCATTTCCCAAGACGACTGCAAAACTTCAGCTGTAATGATTGGAGAAAGGCACAAGATGTGAAGATTCTGGATGCTTATGATCACACCTTGCCTCGGAAATAAAAAGACCCAGGGAGCTTTATTTTACCCTGTTTTATTCATAATATCTGTTTTGATAAAGCTCTTGTTGACCTAGGAGCAAGTGTGAGCGTTATGCCATTTTCTACCTACACCAACCTTGGTCTAGGAATTTTATCTCACACTATGTTGACCATCAAACTGGCTAAGCGAACCATAAAACAACGTATTGCCGAAAATGTGCTAGTAAAGATTGACAAATTTATTTTCCCTATAGACTTTATCGTCTTGGACATACCCGAGGATGACGATGTCCCTATAATCCTCGGACGACCATTCTTGTTGACTGCCCATTCCAAGATTGACGTTTACAAAAGAAAGATCACTTTAAGGGTCGGGAAAGAAAAACTTATTTTTAAAAGTATTAAGCCCGCCAATAGCATAATTAAAAGGGTCTTTGTGATAAAAAGTCTTGATTCAAAAACAGAGCTTATAGGAGAGGGTGGTGAATCATTCGACCCAACTTATGGTAACTACATAGAATTAAATGATTTAGACACACCTCTAGAACCTAAAACGAATCAAAATGTTGATTTTGAGCCAACTTTGGTTAAAACCGACTATTATAAAAATAAATTTTCTTGTGTAATCATGTATAAGTATGTTAACGCTGACCTCCTTCATTCCTTGTCTATTAACTTAATGTCCAAAAGCTTTTATTATTCCATAATTAACGACAAGGATAAAGGGAAGAGTCATGCCGAAACTTTGATCGATATACCTGTTTTCGTCAGAAGTTTTTCTATTATTACAGGATTTACCATCATTGACGGTGATGATATAACAAAAGACGTTGTGCTCTGCATGAAATTTTGCAAGAAGTACGCATCATGCCAAATGATTATGAAGAAATTCGCACACGAGGACGAGTGTGTGCGAATTGATGATGAATAAAGAAAGGAAAAAGGTCGAACTCAAAGACCAGCTGAAACAAAAGTGCTTCCCGGGAGACAACCCGGTCATTTTAATTGTTTATCGCATTTTAATTGTTTGTTGCACGAGTCTGTCTTCCCAAACACTCTATACGGCGTATCAAACCCCTTTGGATACGGCGTATAGACGTGGCTGGACGTTATCAGTTTTAAAAACTTAATATTTAATTTCCTGTATTTAATTGTTTTCACAGGAACCATATGACGTATCCTAAGGTTTAGGATACGACGTATTGATCCCTGTATAGTTGTGTGTTTAATTGTTTTCTTGTACCTTTGTAGTGAGATAGAAGTTGCACTTGTCTTCTAATCTTTTATGCAGGACCTTGCTGAAACTATGATATGGTATATTCTGAAAAAGGCATGTGTTGAACTTATTCGGGAATTCTGAAGCCCTAGTCAACACACTTTTTGCTAAAGAACTCATCTTGGAGAATTATCACATGCAAAACATTAGGGAGTTTTCCGTTCTAATTCTATTTTCCCTTATTATTTATTGTTTTATCTATACAACGAGGAAGTTGTATAATTTAAGTGGGGGGACGGAGAATTAGAACGTACTTGTCTTCTTTTTTACAAAATAACATGCTACATGCTTAAAAGTGCTTAAAAATAGGCCAAAATTTTTATTAGCATGACTTTTGTAAAAAAAAATCACTAGTTAATTTACCTGGCGCACTATAACCCTTGATACATATTGTGAGAATTATGCCTATCCCGTTTCCAACTACTTACTAAAAATTCCATAAAATTATGAGTGTGTCAGTGATGTAGTGGAATTTAGAGCTTGGCCTGGTATATCACTCGAGACTGCATTGATTA
This sequence comes from Tanacetum coccineum, assembly GCA_026074375.1. Taxonomy (NCBI): domain Eukaryota; kingdom Viridiplantae; phylum Streptophyta; class Magnoliopsida; order Asterales; family Asteraceae; genus Tanacetum; species Tanacetum coccineum. The sequence continues at coordinate 75,572 of BQNB010000840.1, forward strand.
GTACTATGGATTTAGATGGAGGAACATGTTCAACTGATAAATTTCTAGGATTAAACCAAATAGCCTACATGTCGTAAAAATTAACTAACTACACTGGTTAGTTAACTCCCGTGTAACCCTTTGTTTACTCTCATTCTTAGAGTAAGATCCCCTAGAACAACCTGTTGAGCCATTCCTTTCTTTTTCTACACCATATTATATGTTTCGTTACACCTTTGCACCTTAGCCTTCCGTGTAGATTAAGCCTATTTTAATCAAAGTTGCTAGTTGCTTTCGTGTAAAGTTTTGTATTTCATGTGTCAAAGTGAAAATTTTCTATCTCTGTAATGGTCGGGAAATTGCACAATGCAATGGGAAAAATATGTAGCTCGTAAGTTTTGCTACTTTCGCGATTATAAATCATGTCAGAAGAAGAAGTGTTACAAGGAAAATATTATCCGGATGAATTATGATAGTGAAGACGGTGAAATAAAACCGATATTTATGATGTATTGAAAAAAAAGGAGAAGGAAGAAAAATAGTCGGTTCAAAGGAAGTCTATACCGAAGGAATTTCTTGGAAGGATCGATTATTCGTTGATACGTTACAAAAAATCAACGATGTAAAGTCTTGTAAAAAGTGGTCGATATCACCACTTATTCTGTAAAAGTATGTAAAGAGCGGGATGTAAGGGAAGTTGACCGTTATGGGAACGCCAACTTAGGTTGTCCTTGTCATTTCTGTAATCGAGGCGTTTGTCTATATGTTTGAGTCTTTGTCATGGAATGGTCGGGGGAAAGTTACTAGCAACCGTACCTTATTTGTTGGCTTAATCTATTTGTTTTGTGAATTTTATTTAACAACCATTTTGTTAGGATTAAAAATATGGTGTCTATATGGAAATTACATTAGTTTCTAAATAGTCTTAAGCACAAGGACTAGAAGTGTAATTAGCCTAAATGTTAGATATAAAGAATCATAGATCTGGTGGTCTTGGTGAATCAAACCAAGTAAAGCTAGTCATGTTTGTAGAGAGAGAGAGTAGAGGAAGAGAGTAAACAAAAAGCACATTTCTCTAGAGAGAGAAAGTGTGTGTGTGTAATGAGTAAAATGAAATGTTTACAAGTCTTAACCCCTCCATGGAAGCCTTGGAGGGGTATATATAGTCCATACACTACTAAAGTATGCAATCCTATACCTAATTCTAGTCCCTGCGTAAGTGACTATGATAAATCTATGGAAATCCCCGTAATGCATCACATAAAATAAATCCTAACAATCTTCCCTCATGGGACGATATACGGAATTACTTACAATATTTTCCTAACAACTACATAATGATTAAGAACAATTGCTTCCACGAAACTTCCAATGCTGATGATGTCTTTAATGGTCTTTAATTTGCTTGAAGGCTCAACTTTCTTCATACACTTCTTGTCATCTCGAAGTTTCTGAATTAGCTGTGTGTCTTAAAAACTTCATTTTCCTACACTTCTGGTCATGTCGAAGTTTTCTAGAATCTGTTTTTCATTTGACTTCAAGTCTGCACTCCACCATGAATCATCTTTATAGTACCTTGTAGGAGAAATACTGTAATAGGCACGAACTAAGTAACCCATACACTTCTGGTTAAGGAGAAGCTTCTGAATTAGCTTCCCCCTAATTCATGCCACATATTCATCATTAATATATCTTGTACTTTGAGTAGTGATCTTTAGCATTGTTCCATTGAGCTTGTCTTTGTATGTGATCTTTGAGCTTTCATTGAGATCATTATCCACAGTGAATCTCTAATCATCCTTGTTGTGAAGTATTGCCTCCCTGTGATGTTGTAGCCTTTGGACCGGCATGCTCACACTTTTCTGTATCATGATAGCAAGCATCAGAGTTGCGAAAGCTGTGATGTGTGTCTTTCAGCTATCAAGATATCTTTGATTAGGAATATGAAGTGTGAGCATGGGGTTGTGAATTGACGTGTTTCTGGTCAGCAGCTGCAATCATCGGGATTCCTGCAAGTATACGTTAGTGATAAACAAACGAAGGTGTCTTTGTTCACTTTCGTTGAATAAGGTTGCAAGAACCACGGTTCCTCGTTAATCAGTATAAATACTGCCTGTGATCAGGTAGACTTCCGAAGAATCTCCTTGACAGGGTTTCGCAGCTGCGCTAGCTGTTCTCAAACCGGAGCGTCTCAAAGTAGATAAAGCACGGAATGAGTGAACCAGTGGATTAAAACCCACTGATTAATGAGAAATTGATTTGAAAATCAGTCACGTGTCACTCAGGAAAGAGTTTTTGTGACACATCGAAGGTTTAATAATATAAAAATCAATTTCTACAGAAACACTTTATGTTTTGAAAGAAAATACACATCAATGTGCATGAAAATATTCATGATTGTTGAGCACATCGAAATGGTTTTTTTCAAAACACTCCGTCACACACTGCCTGGAAACAGTTTTGATTCATAAAGAATCGCACCATCGTTTCCTTCAGTGTGCTACAAGTATGATCCTCAAAGGGGATCTCACAAGTCACCTACCAAGAGCTTGTTTGATGTTGGCTCTAGAAGGATTTCCATCTTCATTGTGAGTACTTTCGTATCACTCGGATGTTCTGGCAATACCACGAGGATAATGCGTAGGACTCTTAAGATCTTTACTTATTGTCACAGTGTGTGATGAACATGCGTAGTTTGTATTGGTGTCCTAACGAGATTTATGGATGATCTAATGGATCAGACACAATAGTCATTTTGGTTTTTTTAGTATTCGGAGAGGCTGGAGCAGATTGTCACCTTTACAATATCGTCTAACTCGAGTGAGAGAGACGATAAGAAAATGTATTGATCTCTGTGAGAAATGAAACAAGAATCCTTTGAGGGATCTTGAGTGGCTGGGGAGGGTTGTGCAGTGTATCACTGGGTCCATGATACTTGTCTTTGGTGTTAGCAATCAACCATGTGATTCTAACAGCATATGTGTTTGACCCCCGGTCCCCTCTGCCTAATGGTTAAAGAGGGTCTCCTTTCTTTTCACCCTTTATCTTAACATTTCTTTTTCATTCTTCAACCCCTTCAGTGCTTACCGAGACTTCATTACTAGTACCTTGTTAGGTATGTTCCAGTACTAGCTCCATCTCAGTCCGCACTATTCCCTTATTCTCACATTACTCCTTTTGTAATCATACCTAAGGACTTCTACACTAACTAGTGGATTGTCCCTAGGAAGATCTCTGGATCTGGCTGATCAATGGGACATGTACCAACCATACCATCCTATAACCCGATAAAGTAAATACAGGGTCGGTCTTTTGGTACTGTTCTCTTCGCCATAAAACCATTTGAAAATCAATCAAGGTACGGGCGATGTAAACATCAAAGCATTAGTACCTCGATTGTTTTGATTCATGAAACTGCTCCCCCTCAACATGTGCGTCGATATTCGAAATTGTTTGGCACATGGAGGGAGGAGTACCTGCTTGAGTCTTAATAGATCACATTTTATCAGATTTAATATTTAAATCACATTCTCTCCCCTGATCAAAAATTTCAAACCCTTTGAGATTTAGGATCTCAATTGATTTAAATATGTTAGAAAATTTGGGAGAAAATGTGGTCTGATTAAATACAAGCCGATATTGGAACATATTAATGCTCCCCCTCAAATTACTGAGGGAATCTGTTAGTGTCAGGTATAAGAATTTTGAAGGATTTTGAGTTTAACGAAAAACTCATGAAAAATTTATACACTGACACATAACACCTAAAGATACACTACTTAATAATGTACAAGATATATTATACAAATTTAAGATGATGTCGACCTGAATACCGGAATGAAGATATCATTATGTTCTTTGTAGAAGTATGTAGTCAACATCTCTTAAACTTTCACCACCAAAGCTTTCGAGGCTCCTGAATATTTGTCTCATCTTGAGCCTCCTCATTTTGAAGCTTTGATAGCTTCCCCCCCCCCCCTCACAACCACAAAAATCCCCTTTTTTCTTTTGAGTAGTTTCATTAGCTTCTTATAAGCATTAGAATGATTAAGTGCACAGCGGAATAAGTAGCAAACCACATCAAATATTGCTGCTCCTTTTAAAAATAAGCATAGTGATTATCCGTTGGGGGATCAGCAACGTATCTTCTCACGCTTGAATAATTCTTCTCACTTTTCTTCCCACTGGAAGCTGAAGTAATGCATACTAAAAGTGTCAGGAGATCACTTCCCCCATGTAGTTGAAGTGATGCAATCAGTCTCATTATATGAAGCTCAAAAAACCAGAAGAACACACTCAATCCCATCAATAAAGTCAAAAACGTAACATCAAAATCAATTAAGACCCGAATATGCACTTTTCTCCCTTCAGGAGACTGCAGATGAGAATTGCTACACCAAAGTCAACTAAGCCCCGAGTGTAAGCAGTTTATCCAGTATGTAGTCGAAATGATAACACCAAGACAGTACCATAAAAACAACTAAGTACCGGATGTAGTTGACATGATAACACCAAAACAGTGCCGTAAAAACCGAGTAAGTCCCGAATGAGCACATTTAAATTGTTTCACCAAAGTAAACTAAGTCCCGAGTGAAAGCAATTTATCCCGTATGTAGTCGAAATGATAATACCAAGACCGTACCATAAAAACAACTAGGTACCGGATGTAGTCGAAATGACAACACCAAAACAGTACCATAAAAATCAAGTACGTCTCGGATGAACACATTTCTTCGTGTAGGATACTGACTAACTGGAGGAATCATCATACAATTGTGTACCTCTTTTATCATCAGAGAAACGGTTTCTTACATCTCTTCCCCCACGTAGTTGGAATAATACACCAAAAGCCACGAGTTACAACACTGATTATCTCTGCGATTATGACTTATGTCTTCCCGGAATAACCTCAATTAAGAAGAAGGTATGAAGTTCGTCACGTGTACTCGTTGTGCGTTCAGATGTATGTCTCCTTCCCCTTACTGGTTTTGATACCTCAGAATCAGCAACACATTGTACGCACATGTTCGTGAAATTTTGTGAGAAGAATGAAATTCGCTCAAATGTATCCTGTGAGAATCAACTGCCGATCAAATCTTTACTCGATAACCCTCTCTAACTATCTTTACCACCCTTTATGTAGGCTATATGAAGTGACCACTAATGGAGTAAACCCAATATGCCAAACTTGAAACTGAAGTAGAATTCCCCGTTCTTGTGACTTAAGCTTGCACTAATGTTGGAAGAACGGTGTAGAGAATTTGTGCTCCAAGCAAATCTCTAATTACTCAATACCCCTCCCAAAGTATGAGACTTTCCTCACCACTTGCGATTATCCACAACGTCTTCTGCATATGACACTGAGTACTACAACGTAACTCCTTTAAGTGATAGTTATCCGGGTCTTCAACCATCCACCCCGACTTCTAAAAACTAGATAAACCAAGTCTTCAACTTAAATCTTAAGCACAAGCAAGTTATCATTGAAATCATGCATCCAACCACCCCGACTTCAAGATAAAATAAGAACACGCCTTCGTGAAATTGAACTTTAATCTTAAATAAGTGATACCCGATCGACTCCGTAGTTACTTAAAAAAATTAATGTCAAATCTAGCCTTTAAAAAAATTAAGTTCCATGATTCTTTATAAAATTGACTCTGGTCTCGTCACTAAATCTTGTCACTTTTTCACAATAAACCCCAATTATAACTACTAATCACATAACATACCAAAAATCAACTCAAATGGCACATTAAGAGATATATTTTAGTATGACATAAAATATCTAACAGAGTGAAAGAAATTCTCAGCCTAATGTTTGGTTTAAAAAATCTAAAATGTGGTCTAATACATTAAGATAACTCTCGGCCCATTGTATTAGTTATAACCCGGCTGTAATAAATACATCAGCCCATGCTGTTTGATTGAGACCCCCAGCCCAACTCTATTCCAAACCTTTCGGCCCATGAGGTTTATACATCATCACCGGCCCATCATTTGTAATACCCGGCGTAATAAACCATACAGCCCAAATCCCTCAAAACTTATAACCAGTTCATCCAGTTATAAATATATCTTACCCACCTTTTAATTAGGGTAACTATAACCCTAATCTCTTTAGGTACGCAACCATAAACATCTCTCCCAACAGATACACTCTCCCATCTAAACTCCATCTCAGATTACATCAACCACAAAACCCAAACGAATTAAACACAAACCCCTTTGACCTTTCTGCTTATATAAGCCGTGTACAAAAGATGAAGAACGAAAGCTTCAAGATCATTCTAATGTGGTCTCGGGTAGGTGTTTGTTTGGTATACGTTTGTGTGTTTCAAATCGAAACAAAGGAGGATATGAGCAATCTTGTTCATTATCTTTCTTTATTTTCGTAAATTAAGGACATATCTATGATGATTTGTTTTGAACTGTGTAGATCTTTTATAAGGTCATACGGTTTTTGTTCAACACAATCGAAAAAATAAACTGAGATCCTAATTTTTCATTTATGTTCGAGTCTAGTTGTAGTTTGAGATGGAATGTGTTGTGTTGGATACTTGTGACGAAGGGATTATAGGATAGTTTTGGATTTGTGATGTTGATATGAGATGTGACGAAGGGCTTTTAGGCTAAGTGTTTGTTGGATTTGATTGATGAGGTTGTAATTGTGACGAAGTAATTGATGTTATTGTTGTCGACTACTGTTTTTTTTGTTCATGGGTTTAGTTTAAATGTTTCTAGTCTGTTTTTGTTTCTTTGTAATGGTAATGGATGTTGTTGATTTTATATACAAGTTTGTCATCTCTAATCTACCTTTCTGTAGTCTTTCATTTTCTTGACCTAAGCACGACTCGGTTGTGACTGGTTTGATTCAGTGAGTCGACCCGAGTCAACTTGGTAATGACCGAGTTGACTCGGTTTGGGCACTAGACAAAACGCAATGTTGAGCTAGACAAAACGTAGCCTTTACTAGCAAAACTCAATGGTCAAATCGCAGTTGACTTAGACAAAATGCAATTCTTGATAGAATTCGGGCAGCATAACGTTTAGATGTGCTAAGTTAAGGGTCTTCAATAGGCAAAACGCAACACCAAAACGCAATGAGAGGCAAAACGCAGAGATAAGTAGTAGAGACAAAACGCAATGTTTTGAGACAAAACGCAATCTTCAAAATATGTCACTTTCGAAAGTACTGTGTGTCGCTTTCCTGTCAGTTTGTCCTATTCCACAAATAGCAAAAACAAACCACTAATCTTGGCTGAACACAAATCGCAACCAAGAAATTTTAAAAAAAATGAGCTCGAAAATTATCTTTTAAGCACATAAAAAAACATATCTGAACCATTGAATGAGACAGAAACGTATAACAACAAACACATCATTTTCGTGGCTTTTACACAGGAAAAAAAATAGATCTGAACCATTGAATGACACTGAAACGTATAACAACAAACACATCATTTTCGTGGCTTTTACACAGGAAAAACACACTAAAAAGAAAAAAGAAAAAAAAAAAAAAAAAAAAAAAAAAAAACAAAATAACCCCATAAACAACCAGATTGTGAAATACTGATCCAGACATGAACAGTTGATGAACATGATCAACAGTAGATCACCTGACAACAAACTAATGAATAAAAATGACAAACCAACCCGGACCATAAAAATACGTAAACCCCGACCCTAGAACGCAACCATGCTCTTGATACCTAATTGTAGATATAAAGAAAGATTAGATCCGTGGTCCTTGGTGAACCAAACCAAGTAAAGCTAGTCATGTTTGTAGAGAGAGAAAGAGTAGAGGGAGAGAGTAAACAAAAAGCACACTTCTCTAGAGAGTGAAAGTGTGTGTGTAGTAAGTGAAAAAATGAAATGTTTACAGTCCAACCCTCCCATTGAACCTTGGGAGGGTAAAATAGTCCAAACACTATAACTATGAAAACTTGCCTATTCTAGTCCCTGCGTATGTGACTATGATAAGCTATCGTAATTCCGTAATGTCATCACATAAAAAGAATTCCTAACACCAAAGATGCTTGTGTGTTTAGACTATAAATACACCACTATAAATCTTCCTTAAATGGGATGAACCTCACATTGTAATTTCACTAATCATACAATAAAAATACTTCTCTTTCTAAAATGGCTTTCCATTTATTTCCACCATCCCCGGCCCTCCCGAGAACTGAATCAAAACCTCACAAGTGGGTTACAGAGCGCAAGGCGATTTGTGATGTTTAGCTTATTCTGATCAACTTATTTTCGCAGCTTATTTGAGCTTATTTGGTCCAGTTCAGCTTATTTCAGTCCAGATTTAGTTCGTTGAGGCTTTTACAGCAGTTTATTGTGTTCAACGATTACTATGCTTATTCGATTCAGATTCTGTTCAGATAGCTTATTGAGTCTATTTTGTGCTTATTATGTTCAGATTAATATGCTCAGATTCATTATGTTTGATATGATTAAGTTTGGCTGTTTACAGTTTTATCGTAAGAACAAACTCGATCAGATTCGATCATAAGATGTGGTTTAACTGCTGATTTCACATGTTTAGATCTGGTAAACATCAAATTTGGAAGTAAAATTCGATAAGTAACAAATTCGGAATTGGTCAACGGTCAAACTCGGAAGTTATGGTCAAACTCAGTAATCTAACAGCTTATTCCGAAAATGGATTCCAAAAATGTTTTTGGTTAAAAACGAAAAAGAAAGATACAAGGAGATACACAGATCTGTACCAATTTTGATATCAAAATTGCTTCATAAACTCGGTACCGAAAATGAGTAAACTCAGTACAAGACTCGATTATTACCAAGTTTTACAAGGCATATCGAATATGAAAAAAAGAAAAGGGTGTAGATCAAAAACTAAAACAAAAATAGACACCCTTTTCAACAAGCAGTTGGGATGTGTTGTTGAGATGATCAGATTTGATAAGGTTGATAGTAATTTTGGGAGATGGAGATGTAGGCATGTATCTGTTAAATGGAAACTAGCGATGAACGATGCTGTTGTTATAAAGAAAAATGTAGGGTTGGTGTTTACACTATGGTTGTAACGTGGTGGATTATACATAATGTTGTAATAAATGATTGTGATCCAAAATTGATGAACATGGGCTGGATTGGATTTGCATTGTTCTTATACCCTATATTGGGCTCTCCATTGAGAATTTTTCGACATGGGCCTTTACTAAATTCGAAAAAAGAATCTTTGTAGCGTATGTGCTAAAGTTTGATAGTATTTAGTATTTGGTTACATTTAATACACGTGAACTATAATCATGGCTTTATAAAACATCAATAACTCGCTTTAAAACGATCCTTATTGAAGATTCATGAAAAATGCTAAAAGGCTATTCTCGGGATTTAACTGCAAGAAATGACTACTGGGTTGATTCTTTATTACTTATTCGGGATTGAAGTAATATGTCCACGGGGAAGTGTGCTTATTATCATCTTCTGCACCTTTCTACCTTGCAACGAAGATAACTTGTTTCGAGCATCTAAGATTGCCATGAAGACTTGAATATCAGGTTTACTTTTGGATTCTCTCTCTCTTACTAACACAAAGTAGCTATCACTTTAAGGAGTTACGTTGTAGTGCTCAGTGACTCACGTAGTTGAGGATATTTCAAGAGATTCTTCCGGATAGTACAAGCTTAAGTCACAACTTTGGGGGATGTTACTTCAGTATCGAGTTTGTCATATTGAGTTTTCTCCATCAGTGGTCATTACAGAGAGCCGACAGAATGCGAGGTTGGAATTGAATTAGTCAGAGAAGAGACAAATAGAGGTTCTTTATCAGCAGTTGATTCTCATGCTTAACCGAATTTATTCTACTTCACGCATGGTTGTTCTATCGAATATTCGGGCGTACTCAGATTATGATTTTTTCGATGGTCATCGAATGCAATCAGGGGGAAGAAAAGGAAGTATTCGATAGATAGCATCAATCAGGGGGAAGAAATGTGTACTTATCTCGCCTTCATTTCTTTCTTTCTTATCTTCAAGTCTGCTTCTATCTTATGGAGATGGATTGTATGCTTTCAACCTCTGGATGGTTAGTGTGTGAAGTATGTGCATACGTGAGAAGATGTTGCTGATTCCTTGCATGTTCCCCTGAACGGATATTCATCAAAACAAAAGCAGTTATGTTTGATGTGATTGGCTTCTTCTACTTCTCTGATTCTACTTCTACTTCTACTTCTACTTCTACTTCTACTTCTACTTCTCTGATTCTACTTCTACTTCTACTTCTACTTCTACTTCTACTTCTACTTCTACTTCTTCTATGAAGCTACATCACAGTTTCAGAATCTGCTTACAATACGGATGTTGGTTTGGGGGGAAGCTGATTCAGAAACTTTGACAAAAAGAAGTAGATGAAGAAAGCTGCGTGAAGACATGATGTATGAATTGGGGGGAAGATAACTCAGTTTATACAAATTACATTGTATCGTCTGCAAGTAATGGAAAGATTCAAGCTGAAGCATTTATATTTGTACTTGTAGGATACATTGTAAGTAATTCCATATGCCACCATATTGGGGGAAGATTGTTAGGATTAAAAATATGGTGTCTATAAGAAAACATACATTAGTTTTCTAAATAGTCTTAAACACAAGGACAAGAAGTTTAAATAGCCCAAATATGGCTTGAGTTAAGACTATACAACCCCCCTCTAATCTTCTCAAGGGGTGAACATCCAATTGTAATTTCACTAATCATTCAATAAAACAACTTTTTCTCTCAAAAATGCTTGTCATTTATTACCACATCCCAGAACCTCCCAAAATCGTGAATCGAGAAACCTCACACATTTTACTTCCATTTCCTAGCAACTAACCTTAGTGTCTACTCGAACAAGGACTTGTTCGAGCATGCATGTCTATTCCGTCGTTACGGCCATGTATGCATGTCTTAGCAACCTTGTTGGATGACGACTTTTGGTGAAAGCTAGAAGGTCCCTACCCTATATCATTCTTCATCCTAACCGCTGGTTAAACACGAACAGGGATGTGTTCAGATTTTATATGTCTATTCCGTCGTTATGGCCGTGTATATATGGCTCGCTTCTTCTCACCCCTGTTTATATACCAATAAATATAAATACACAACAAGGATCAGGATCCGCGAGACCAATCAAACCGGAAGCAGTATAGGGTGTCTCCGGGTCGTTATGTCCTAACGAGGCTTGAATGGAAAATCGAAAGACGAATTGATAATCGATGTTTGAATATGACAAGGAATGATTGGGTACTAACACTTAATAAGCAAATGCACTAGAAGAGAAGCAAGAAAAATAAGCTAGAATGAGCATAAAAGCTAGAAATGGTAAAAACACTTAAAACTTTTATACTAAGACACAAATAAGCTCAAATAAGCTTAAGACAAATCAAATAAGCTAAGCTAACTCTAAATAAGCAAATTCAAAAAGCAATTAAGCTAAATTAAGCAAGAAAAACTCAGCAGTACTAACAACAGTACTAACAGTATTAACTATCAGTACTAACCTGGAGTTAGTACTGCTAGCTTTAAGTTAGTACTGCTAGCTTAAGGTTAGTACTGCTAGCTTTAACAAAACACAATGAAACAAGAAATAAGCAAATAAGCTAAAACATATATTTAACTAACCCTAATAAGCACTCATGCATAAGAATAAGTAACTAGATTAAACTAAAATGGCAAATAAGCTAAAAGCTACAATTTGATCAATTACTAAAATTGCTTTGAAAAGGCGAATAAGCTTAAATAAGCTTACTCCTAAAGACAGTAAAGGAAAATGGTTTAATCTACTCTCAAAAGCTAAAGAAATCTTAAATAAGCAGAAATAATAAGCTGATAAGCTAAAATGAACCACCAGTCAAACAGTTTATTAACTAACATTACAAACTTGGATGTTTAGTAACCGCTAGCTTTAAGTTAGTACTGCTACCTTTAAAAATAAAAAATTTGAACTAGCAGTACTAACTTGGAGTTAGTACTGCTACCTTTAAAAAATAAAAAAATTGAACTAGCAGTACTAACTTGGAGTTAGTACTGCTTGTTCCAAACACCTCTTAAAGTTTTCATAAATCATTTTTATTTCAAGCTGATTTAAAACAGATTATCAAATAACAAGTTAAAACACTTATCAGCAGATTTCAATCAATATTAAGTACTTAAATAAGCTAAATCAATCTAACAGTTTTATCAAATGAACTAACAGTATCAACTAAGAAGGTTACACAAATCACTTTTAAACTAACAACTTAAGCAAGATAAGCACTAAACATACTGATAAAGCACAAATAAGAAAACATTAGTAACAAATAAGCACTAATAAGCAGTTCTACAGTAAATAAGAAAAACAAGAAAAAAAAAGAGACTTACAACACTGGTATGTGCTTAATTACACATACCTTTTACCTTTAAAAACGAGCTAAAATAACCAAAAACGGACTTAAAATGCCAAATATATGCTTGTTTTGCTAATTGTGTTGTGCAGGAACGGATAACCAAGAAAAGGACGAAAAACAAAGCCAAAACGACAAAACCAGACTCGGAATGGAAAAGACTGTGAAAGACAAAGCCAAATCAAAGCCGGAAAGTCAATCAAGTCAAAAAGTCAACAGAAAAGTCAACTGGTCAAAGTCAAAGTCAACCCAAGTCAACCTCAGGTCACAGTCAAAGAAAAATAAGTTCAGAGGACTGAAATTGTCCAATCCCTAAAACAAATATACATAGATAAAAGAGGAAAAGATAAGACAAGGGCTGTATTTAGCAATATCCTAAAGTGTGACAAGTGGGGGGGCAAAACTGCCAACCCCCCTAACTTGTAACACCACAAGGACTAGTGTTTGAAAAGAGTTATATAACTCTTGGGGACTTGTTTTGCCAAGTCCCCAAAAGTTATTTAACCACAAGGACCAATGGTGTAATGAAGGAAATATCCTTGAGGGGCTGTTTTTGCCAAGTGATAAAACTTATACTCTGTAACAGCTTTCCAACCCCTTTTCCCGCTCGAATTTCCCTCCCAAACACACTCACGGGTGTTTACACCCGTTTTTACCCCATGAATCTTCACCATCACCATGGTTATTCATCTCCCCCCTCCTCCACTACCTTTCCCAGCCATAAAGTTGCCAACTTGGCAATCCCACATCCCCCAAGACCCATTTCGACGGCTTAGATTGAATTTTGAAGATTGAAGGGCCAAGATTAGAGCTTTAAACACTCTCACACAACAAACACACCTGTGTTTGTGTGTCTACAAACAAGCACAACAAGAAAAAGAAGACTTAGTTACTTTTTCGGCTATAAATAGCCTTGTAAGCCATTGTGGCAATTATTCCATTTTTTATTTCCAGCTTATTAAGTTTTTACTCAGTTTTTAGTTAAGTTTTTATTGTCATTTAAAGTATTTTTAAGTTAACTCCTTGTATGCACTTGTAATTTTCCATTTTAATGAAAAATTAAGCCGTTTTAACTCAATAAGCTCTCAATAAGCTAATTTGAGCTTATCCTTGTTAATAAGCTCAAATTCAGTTTAATACTTGTTCAATGTTCTTAAGTACTGTTTTAGGTTGAATTTACTTCATTTGATTGTGAATTTGGAAGCTTTTGAAGTAATAAGCTCATATAAGCTTATTGAGCTTATTGCTCAGGGAATAGAGGCTAGGGAGCCATTAGGACAGCTTTTTAGGCCACTCACTCAGAAAGAGTGGCCTTGGTTCTGAGACAACAAAAATCCAAGGTCTCATATCTAAATTCTCATTTAGCTTAATTTTTAGCTTTAGACAATAGCTTATTTGCTTTTATTCCTTTCAAACATGTTTGTTTAAGTCTAATATCTAGCTGTTTTTAATATTCATTAGGTTAAGTTTATTTAATCCTAGTTTACAACTTAAAACTGTCATAATAGGTAATAAGCTAGCTGAGAAACTAGCTTATTTTTCCAAATAAGCTAAAACTTTTAGTCTTAAAATAGCTTAAACAAGTCAAAGTAAGTAGGAGTAGATAAAAGTTTTTTAAAGTTTTGGTTTAAAAATGGATCTTAAGCCTATTTTGGGTTGGCAGTTTTAACTAAAGGGGTGTTTGGCACAAGGTTAAAACGGGTCAAAAAGGCTATTGGCATGGGTTATGGTTATTTGGCTAATTTAAGTTCAAGTTTTAAGTCACTTTTAAGCTGTTTTTAAAACATTTTTAGTTGAAAAATTGTTTTCCAAGGTTTTCTAAACCTCTTTTGAAACTGTTAAGGTTTTAAGAATCCCACAAGTGCTTAATTGATTAAGCACTTGTGGTTTGAGTTTATACATCAAAAAAGGTTTGCATTTTGTGTGTTAAAAAGGGGCTGTCCAAGCCCTTTGTCCTCTTTACTTTGTGGGTCAATTTAACTCACAAATCTCTGTCACAGTTTGTAAAAAGCCAAAACAGCTTTTTCACCACCAAAAATAAGCAAGTAAAAAGGGTTTTTACAAGTCCAAAATGGGTGCACAAGCCCCTTAGATAGAGTACTCAATCTGTTTAAGCTTGTTTTTGCTTTTAGAGCTTATTTGACAGCTTAAAATAAGCTGTCAAATAAGCCCTTGAGTTTTGCCTTAAAGTTCCCCTGGTGCAAAAGGGGAACTTTAAGCTCATTATTCTCAGCCATTAAGCTCACTTAACCCCAAGTGTTTGGCTTATTTTAAGAGCTTATAAGCCCTAGTGTAAGTCTTCAAACTTTCAGCCCTTGATAAGCTCATTTGGTTGCTTATTATTAAGCCCAATCTTGCTACTTGGCTGTTTTCAGTTTAACTTGGGCATAAGGATTGCTTGAGTTTTGACTTTAGCTTATTTAGCTTATGCCATAAGCTCTAATTGTTTCCCAAGAGCTTTTTAGGTTAGGTTAGATCTTTAGTGTGCTTATTTCCTTTTTTTTAGCTTATTTGTCCTAGTTTTAAGCATTTTAGTTTCTTTAAGCTTTATTTAAGCTTTTCTGCCAAAATAAGCTTCCCACAGCTTATTGGCCCTTAAGCTTTTAGACTTTTAAGCTTAATTAGATTAGTTTAGCCATCTTAGCTTACCTTAGTATTGGTCTTAGCTTATTTCGACCCTAAGTCCAAAAGACTTAGCAAAAAATTGGTTTTTTAGCTTGATAAGCCAAACTGTCAAAGTTTGAGCTTATTTTTAGGCTTATTTAGTGGTTTTCAGCAAAAGCTCTAGTTGACAAAGTTGTAAGCCCCACGAGCTTAACAAACTTTGGCTTTTTGAGTTTTCAAAAAAAAAAAAAAAAAAAGGGGGAAGATACTTGGTCCGGGTGAGCAAGACTCGAACCGCCCTGGGACAAGCAATACATCCTCCCTTTAACTCCCAACAATCTACCACTGCGCCCTTGGGTCTTTTTCGTTATAGACCCAAGGTGCATGGTATTTATGTGCATTTTGCCCAAATAAGCTTATAAGCTGAGTGGCTTTATTTTCGGGGTTATTTGTTTAAGCTGTGGGTGCTGTATATTATTTTTCGTAGTGAACCTTGATCATGTTAGAAAAGTATTTTGTGTGAATTTTTCAGAATTTTTTGTAAACGTTTAAATATTGTTTATAATTTAATTTAGTTAAACGGTTATTAAATTATAATCAAATACAATAAAGTATCAAAAAAATATGTTTGGCTTTTTTAAAAATTTTTTTTTGCCATCCAGTGGTAGGAAAAATATAAAAGGTTTTCGTAGGGTCATTTTTATCACTTACTCTCTTTTAAGACGCGGTCGGGTACGGGTTTTGTTTTGACTCGTTTTTGGGTCAACGAAATCCGTTTTCAGGTTAGTCTGTTTATTCTGCGTTATTTGAATCCATAGAGTAGTTTAGAAGTGAAAATTTATTTGTAGGCTATATTTTTAAAGATTTTAGGTGTTCCCCCCTTTTGGTGCGGGATTCGGGGTTCGTTCTCTTTAGTTTAATTCGTTAATTTTAGGTTTGTCTTAAAAGTTTTAGTCGCTTTGTTGAATTTGACTTTGTCAACCTCCCAAACTCATTCCTTCCTTCAACGCAATCTTGATCGTGATCGATTTACCATTCCAGCCTCGTTGGGGATTTACTAGGACCCGGAAAGCTCTTTATATTTCTCGGTATCTTGATTGTTGGTTTTTTACACTTCTTTATATATTTTTAGTATTCTTATTATATATTATATGTATTTACGGTGAATCCGGCACGATAGACAACTTCACACCAAATAATTACTTTCTTAACGGTATGCTCTCAAAATGAAAAACGCACAAGCGAGCGGAGGAGTAGGAATAGCGTGAAGCTTATTTCTCCTTTCGGGTCGTAGTTCTTCGGAACAACCCTCCTTATACCCACCCTTTAGTTTGTTAATCAAATCGAGGTGAGCCATACGTCGTAAGAGACACAAATGGAAAGTTTTTAAATCTTTTGTTCGATTTGGGAACCAACAAGTTACGGAATTATTATGATATAATACCTCAATTGAGAATATTATATTTTGGTATTTTTACCAACTTATGAATTTTATTTCTTTTTTATGGATAATGTTTTTATATTTTTGGTTTTTCTTTTGTTTTTATATGATAATTATACTAATAAAAGAAAATGAAAAATATTTTTATACTTTTTATATTTTTATAGAAGAAAATATTCACAAATTCAAACACACATTGTCAAACGTAACGATAATCGTTTTACAACCACCCCGGCAGCGGCGCCAAAAATTAACTCGCGGATTCTTACTCCTATTTATATATAAATAAATATAGATAGATATAAATATATAACAAGGATCAAGATCTACAAAATCAATGAAACCGGAAGTAGTATAGAATATTTCTGGGTCGTTATGTCCCAACGAGGCTTGAATGGAAAATCGAATGACGAATTGATAATCGATGTTTGAATATGACAAGGATATGATTGGGCACTAAACCTAATAAGCAAATGCACGAAAAGATAAGCAAGGAAAATAAGCTAGAGCAGGCATAAAGGCTAGGAATGGTAAAAACACTTAAAACTTTTATACTAAGACACAAATAAGCTCAAATAAGCTTAAGACAAACCAAATAAGCTAGACTAACTCTAAATAAGCAAATTCAGCAAGCAATTAAACTAAGTTAAGCAGGAGAAACTCAGCAGTACTAACAACAGTACTAACAGTATTAACTATCAGTACTAACTTGGAGTTAGTACTGCTAGCTTTGAGTTAATACTGCTAGCTTAGAGTTAGTACTGCTAGCTTTAACAAAACACAATGAAACAAGAAATAAGCAAATGGGCTAAAACAGATATTTAACTACCCCTAATAAGCACTCAGGCATAAGAATAAGCAACTGGAATAAACTAAAATGGCAAATAAGCTAAAAAGCTACAAACTGATAAACTATTAAAATTGCTTTGAAAAGGCGGATAAGCTTAAATAAGCTTACTCCTAAAGACAGTAAACGAAAATGGGCTTAATCTACTCTAAAAAGCTAAGGAAATCTTAAATAAGCAGAAATAATAAGCTAATAAGCAATAATGAACCAACAGTACTAACAGTTTTACCTACCAGTACTAACCTGGAGTTAGTACTGCTAGCTTTAAGTTAGTACTGCTAGCTTTAAAATCCCAAAAGAGAACCAGCAGTACTAACTATGGGTTAGTACTGCTTGTTCCAAACACCCCTTAAAGTTTTCAAAAATCATTTTTCTTTTTATTTTAAGCTGATTTGGTCCTAAATTGTTAAAAACAGATTATCAAATAACAAAAATAGACACTTATAAGCAGACTTCAATCAAGAATAAGCACTTAAATAAGCTAAATCAGTCTAACAGTTTTAACTCATATCTAACAGTACTAACTAAGAAATGTGCACAAGTCACTTTTAAACTAACAACTAAGCAAGATAAGCACTAAACATCGTAATAAAGCATAAATAAGCAAATATAAGTAACAAATAAGCACTAATAAGCAGTTCTACAGTAAATAAGCAAAATAAGAAAAATAAAAACTCACAACTCCCTTGCTCAAAACAGGGTTAAACAAAGAGTCTACAAGCTCTAGCTTGTATAAAACAAGCTAGTGAGAGTCCATAAGCCCATCAAGAACTGGCTTATCATCCATGAGTTGTGGTATATTTGAGTGTGGACTTTTTTGTGACTTTACTTAAATTCTTAGTATTTGAGTTAAGACAAATGACTTATATGATTTTATAAGACTTAAAACATATTAAGTAAAGCTTTTAACAAAGGAAATACAGAGAATCAAGAATTGACTTAAAAACTCCAAATTTGCATTAAGACGAAAATTAAAGTTACAAGACTTGGAAAAATAAAATTGCATAAAAATAAGCTGAAATTTAACTAAGAACTAGATAAAAAAACTACTAGAAAAACGATCCCTTTTCTTGGGTTACAATGGCCCTATTTATACTAAAACGAATTAAGGTCTTGGTTTCTTGGTCTTCCTTCTCTTCTTTCTTCTGTGTTTCTTTGTAGAGACAAAAACCCAAGTGTGCTTGTTGTGTGAGGTGATTCTAAAACAAATCCCAGCCTTCAATTTCTTTTGTGCTTCTTTTGAGTCAATCACGTCCATTGAAAAGCTTGGAAAGTGGTGAGGGATTGCCAACATGGCAATTATAAAGCTGGGGGGAGATAGTGGAGGAGGGGGAAATGTTTTATCCAGGGTGTTGAATGGTTTACAGGGTAAAAGAAGAAGAAGGGAACCCGTGAGTGGTTCTTGGGTTTCGTTGGGCGGGAAAAAATGGCTTTGGATAAGTTGGTAGCTTTGGCCCCTCAAGTTATACTTTCCCCAATTTCCAATTTTAGTCCTTGTCTTGTTATTCTTGTAATACAACTTGAGGTTTGGTACTTTTAGTCCCTCAAGTTGGATTTTCTTCACTTGGTTGACTTTTGACTTTGTCTGGGTTGACTTTCTGACTTTGACTGACTTTGGCTTCGATTTAACTTTGTCTTTTCCATTCCGTGCTTGGTTTGGTCATTTTTGGCTTTATTTTTCATCCTTTTCTTGAATATCCATTTCCTGCACAATGCAAATCCAAAACATACAAACACAATATATTTTTGGTACGTTTTTAGTCATTTAAATCCATTTTTAATGGAAAATGGTATGTGTAATTAAGCATATACCAAAACCCGTCACCTATTTTCTTTTATTTTTACCCATTTTAAACCCAAGTTACTAACCAAGCACCTCCATGACCTTACCCTTATGTCACCAAGCAGCTTACAAGCACCTCTATCTCCTCCCTTGGCCACCAAGTTGGCCAAGTTACCACCTTGTCACCCCTTCCTAGTTGTGGCCTCCAAACACCCATTCCACATCTTCATAGCTAGTTCTAGCCTTCCTTACTCATCCTACTAGCATCTCTTACTTACCTCAGCTAGCTAGGACACTTATCAAACCCTTAGATGCCAAGAAAACTTGGGCACCAAGGGTTTTTGACCCTATATATACGCATACATACACAACATTTTCATTCGCACCTAAAACTCATCTCACACACTCAAATGGAGTTCTAGCCATTCCCTAGCAGCAATAGAAAATCAAAAGAAGTCCCTAAGCTTATAATAGAAGCCAAGAAGCAAGAAAAACGAATTCTTGAAGCCATTTCTAAGCGTACGAGTCATAAAAACATCTTTCGACCCATTTTAGCTCAAGTAAGCCTAAGATCTTGTTCCATAAACTTATAATTTGTATTAGAATGTTCATAATACTCGTAAGATCATATATGAACTCTTGTTTGAAGCTTTGAATCCTCAAACCCATGTGTTTTTTATTAAACCCCTAAAAACGACCCGTTTTGATTTTCTAGCTAACGAATCCTTTTTCTAAACTTTTGTTACGTTAGAACATCTTATTTTAGCTTATTATAATAAGCTATAACCTGCAAATATCATTTGGAATCCTAAAATAAGCTTTCATGGCTTTTTGGACTTGTTTTGCAAATATTTCCATGCATAGGGGTATATATCATTACTTTTTGAAATTTATAATTAAAGGGGCTGAAAATGTCATTATTCTAAATTTATAACTATAAGGACCTATTTTGCCAAGTTTCAAAGTTAAAGGTTTAAATTATATATACTTTATATATAAAGGACTAAACTTGTAAAAGTTTATAAACCAATGGTATATATTACTAATTTTCCAAACTTAAAAATATAAAATATAATATTTGTATATAAATTATAAAAATATATATTAATATTATAAAACTTGATTTTATTAAAACCCGACACATTTATCCTTATTAATCATAAATCGACGCATTATTTCGTTATGTATTTAACATAATTTATCATCAACTAACTTTTGAAGAAACTTAAAATCTTATCGTATCACGTTACTAGGGAATTTCATATGAAGGGTTTCATTTGAGTTTTCGTTTTGACGAGTTTGCTGGGTTTACGATTTAAAGTGCCCTGGCTCCTCAAACGATACTACATGGCCTTTGGATTATGATAGCCTAAACATCGATACAATATTTCCATAATTTAATAAATCAAAGATATACGTTAAACTTTATGAAGTTTTGAAACATAAACTATCACACTAAGACTTGACATATCACCACAGGTTGCGTGACGAAGCCGTTACTTTCACTTGATATACTTTTGCCATCAATCAGATTTCCCTATACTGTTAAGGTGAGTTCATAACCTCACTTTTAAATCTTCTATTTCATAAACCCGTGAGGGGGATACATGATATAAACCATGAATACAAGTGTTTTCTAAATGTATGATATCCTGATATATTATTGCATCTGTTGTCTAAGTCCCTTTATGCCAAAAGACCCCTACCATCATGGACCATTAATCACTTGCGAGTGAACGTGAATATTGTGAATAGGCCTATTGGGATTGACGAATCCCGTTTGTGTTAGCCGGATAGGTAACCAAACGCACTATATTTGAAACTCATAGGTATATGGCAATTACCTACACGGGGGCCATTATCTTTATATATATCATTATTGATATATACACTAGTCAGTTTGAGTGCCATGAGCTTAGACGCAATAATACTGTTTTCCATAATAATTGTACTCATTGCAATTATTACACTTATGGGTGTATAACAACGTAACCCACTCTTATGATGACTTGTATTCACACTATTTATTATAAACCTTTGAATTTCACTCAACCGTTGTGTTGACCTTTTTAGCATGTTTATGTCAAGTAACTGAACATCTTATGGCACGGAGTGGCACGGACTTGAAGATGGCTAAACTGTTATCATTCAAACTTTATGTTTTCATGTAGATTTTGGGACCTCTGTTTGTAAAAACTCTGATGAAATAATGAATGATAACTTATCTTTTAAAAACGTCTCTTTCGAGTCGTTTTCTATGATTATGACTGTTGTACTATGAAATAATACCCCAGATTAGCTTCCGCTGCTATATGTCAAAAATGGGGGTGTTATAGATTGGTATCAAGAGCCACGGTTATAGAGAACAAGGTTAAAACCTTAACTATAACTACTTTTCTTTTTCCATCCAAGAAAGTCCTCCGTGCCACTACATCTCCCGAATAGTATGTAAAGATACATAACTATTATACTATTATATAAATAACTTATGTTATTTACCACTGGGTTGTTAACAGAGTGATGTCTTCTCCCAACCATTTCTTAGCCTCTTAATGTCAATAGATTTCCTTTTAACTTTTGCTTTGTACTAGTTTTAGGAATCTTTCTTGTTGCTCATTTCGTGAGACTTTGAGGGTTACCGATAAGTTCATCAAGAGATAGTGATGTAAGTCTTGTGACGACTCTTCAATTGCCGTGACCTTTGCTCTCCATTTAGGATGTAGAGCCCTAACAATTTTCCTAACATAGTTCTTGCTAGAATAACCTTCGTCAAGAGCTTTTAAACTAGTAATAATAGTATTAAATCTAGAAAAAGCACTATCTATAGATTTGTCTTCAGAAATGATGAATTGTTCATATTGTTGAACCAAAAGGTCGATCTTATTATCTTTGACTTGACTATTACCTTGGTGGGTGATTAACAATGTTTTCCAAATTTCTTTTACCGTTTTACACATGAAAATTCTTTCATATTCTTTTCTAGGCAAAGCATTATAAATAACCATTTAAGCTTCGTTATTTTTTGCAAGTTTCTTTTTAAGATCATCACTTTGTTTTTCAAAAGGGATAACCTCATCAAATTTGGTTTCTGAATTTTGTTCAATGGGTTGAAAATCACCGTTGGTAATAACATGCAAAAGATCTAGATCTTTTGATTTAACATATGTCTCGAATCTATTTTTCCAATAAATAAAACTATCACTTTCAAAGAGTGGTGGTCTTTGCATAGATTGTCCTTCTAGATATTTGCCGGAATCCATAGATCGATCCAAGCTTTAAAATACAGTATATTTTAAAAATATTGAGTGACCTTGGCTCCTGATATCAATTCTGAAAACTAGAAGGGGGGGAGGGTTGAATAGTTTACAGGTTCGTTTTTGTTTTAAAAACTTTGCTTTTAAAATACTTAGATTCGAGTAGTATGTTTAACCAACCAACAATATGAATCAATCAAGTAGATATCTAGACTAATAGAACGTAACAATCACAACAATATAAAGAGATGAGAGAAGGAACAATCAAACCAAGACACCAAGATTTATAGTGGTTCGGCTACATAGCTCTTCTTCGCCCTACTCCACTCCCCGAGTATCCTACTCGAGATTTCCCTATGTCAACAAGCTCCTTTCAGGCAAAGAACCCCGTTTACACGTCGCTTACGTTATTTTCTGACACTAAGCTAAATGTCAAGTCCTAATCTTAGCTAGAACCAATCTACCACTTCACAATCACTACACGATCACTAGATCTACACTATCGGATTTACACAATATCCGAATCACACAAATACACATGATAATTACAATAGAGATTGATACTTGGAAGAAAGAAGGAGTGATCACTAATCAACACTTCGTTTTTTTGGCGAATACGAGTGTTCTTCTCTTTCACTTGAATGAGAGGGAAGAGATGAGAATAAGAGATAAGATAACTTGAAACAAGATCAAGAGATGTTAGTGATCAAGATATTTAGTGAGAGAAAAAAGGTTTTTAGAGAGAGAAAAAAGTGTAAGAAAATTCGTGCAAAGAGGTCTGATTTTCCAACGGTCACTGGCGGCTGTCCCGGCGGTCCCAGATATATAAGGGGGCAGTCAGGCCTATAAGGGGGCCGCCAGTAGACTACGCTCTATTTTTTGTCTTTTTGTGAGGAATGTTATATCTCGTATAGAAGCTTCCGTTTTGGGGGAAAAATTTGAATTTCAAATTTTAAGTTTTTAATAAAACTTTTCTTTTAATTAGAAAATATTTTGTATAATTAATTTTGTGAAATTCTTTTGTAAAAATGTAATTGATAAGAGAAAAATATTTTCTTGATCACTAATAATGCTTAATGATTTGTTTGTTCATACCTTAAGTGATTACTAATCTTAGAAATGAAATGTTACGATTAATAATTTGTAAACGTTTTTACATTTTGTTATTATCAAAACGTTGAGAGGTCGAAAAATAGAAATAACGTTTTTAGACATTATTTGTATTAACAGTATGAATTTCTTGCAATGTAGATAGACAAAAAGAAGTAATGAAGAGTTAGGAATAGAAATTATAGTACCATTAGAAGAAGGGCACATGTGGGAACATCTCTACTGATGAACCATTTCAATTGTATGGGTGTTGTCGTGCCAATGCTAAATAGAAAGTACACGTGCTCGGCAAATTAGTGGTAGCATAAAGTAATAGCAAGAAGAGGTATACGCATGTAGCGTAGAAGCTATATATATTAAGGTTAACACTAGTTGCTCCTAAATGCTACTAGCATATGTGTTTCGATTTGAAGTGTTTAAAAAAAAACTGCAAACACTAGTTGCTTGTTGCCAAATAAACATTATACGCAAAACGCTAAACGTTGATTGTTTAAAGTGTTCACAAAAGCTTGATGTCAAACATACCCTTGATCGGGTACCTGTAAGATTAAGAGTAAAATTGCATGTAAAACACAGAATCAATACTTATAGTATAATTGAGTGTTTCAAAATAGCAATTTCTGTAAAAGCGATGCATGCATTACAAGTCTATTCCATTTTAACCGATCAAATTTAATGCTATAACAATTGACGAATGTATATATGGATGTGGCTTCTTGTGTGCCAAATGAAAGTTTACGTACGTGCTTGCCTTAAAATTGAAGGATGCATTATGCACTTGGTAGAGGACCACAACTTGTGCTATTATTTTCTTAATTAATTTATCAACTTTGAAATGCAGTTATCGTGACAATAAGAAAATATAAAGTGGCAAAATATTTGAAAAACAAAACCTGCATCTATTTAATTTTCTTGCAACTATAAACAAAATATTTGGAGAATACATCTTGTTAGATTTTGGTCTTAGACAATAATTTTCTTGCAACTATAAACGTTTAAGGATTGAGCTCACTGTTAGAATGATTTAATCTTGATAAAACACTCATTTTCAAGAAGCTTAATACAGCTATTTCAGATTCATTTGAATCACTCGTATTCGAAATTCGATGCCTAGCCCTTTATTCGATATGTACTATTCTTCCAATATTTTTAAGTGTGTACATATTTTGCTGAGGGAAAATACTATTCGAGAAACACTGTCGTTTGCTTTTCTTTTTCGTGCAACATATTTATGTCATCTTTTTGGTTTCTTTACGGATGTAACTCGTATTATGCTAGCCTAATGTTTCAATTTTTGACGACCGCAATATACTTTTGCTTTGCTTTTTTTCTTCACATTTTTTGTAGACAAATTAAAAGAGCCTTTCAATTAAGAAAATGGGAAAAACTCTCTCTCTCTCTTAGCCGGCGACCTATTAACCATGTGAACCCTAATTCGATCTTTATCTAATCCTTCTTCTTTTGTTTCTCTTAAATGTTAAACCCCGTAGGCTATACTTTATTACTAATCAATATAAATAGACTACAATGTGCTTGAGCCAGTAGAAAAATAAAAAAACCCTTTGGTCGACTTCTCTCTGGCGACAGGAAAACCCTAACATCCCTAACTTCAAAAAACTCAATCGAATCCACAGGTTTATGCTCTAATCATCATAACATCATTGTCTATACGTCAAATCTCCTTGATTTGATTGTGTTAACATAGGTATTATCCTGTTTAGGGTTTTGATTTTTGGATTTGATTCGATTTTTGTTAGGGTTTTTCTGCTTGTGTTCGAATTAACCCTTAACCTCTTTATTCTTGTGGGTGAGGGTTTTGTTTGTTACTAGTTGTTGATTATATTTTCGTGAATGCTACTATTTCTTGTTGTGATTTTTGGCTCTTTACTGAAAACCCTAGGCTAGGGTTTTTACTTTCAATCAAAATTGCAACGTTGGTTTTGGATGTGTAGGTTACTGGTTGTGTAAGGTAGTTGTCTGTGGTGGAATGGAATGTGGATTTTTGAGCTAAAAAGGTAGTGGGGGTGGGGAGAGGTGTTAAGGAGAAGGATTTAAATGATGTGAACAACAAGGAAGTCAAAGATGGTGCTGTAACAGTTGCTTCTAGGAATACGCAAGAGGAGAATGTTGGACAGTCGTCTACAGGTCCAACTACTAGTGAATCAGGGCCAGATGTGTCGTTTGCTTCACTATTGAATGGTGAATCGAAGCGTAAAGGTTTGAACTTTCATACTTTAATCACACAAGCTGGTAACGGGGCTAATGTGGCTATTTGGTTGGAATCTATTCGTGTCGTTAGTGAAAGGTATGCTAATTCGGATTGTGGTTTCTTCTTGGGAAAGCGGGTGGCTTACCCTGTTGTTGCTAACTATGTTAGGAATACGTGGGGTAAATATGGCCTAGTTAAGTCTATGTTTAACTCGTCCACTGGGTTGTTTTTCTTTCAATTTAGTTCTATGGATGGATTGGATTCAATGCTTGAAAATGGTCTGTAGTTTGTTCGTATTAACCAACTCATTCTTAAAAATGGAATCCAAATATGAACCTAATGAAAGAAGATGTTGTTAATGTTCCTGTTTGGGTTAAACTCCATGACGTCCCTGTAACTGTATTCACTAAGGGATGGTTTGGGAGTGTCATTGCTTCGAATATCGTAGTCCTTTGATGCTTGACTAGTATACGTCTGACATGTGTATTCAATCATGGGGTAGGTCAAGCTATGCTAGAGCATTGATTGGAATTAGGGGGCTGACGTGGAGTTAAAAGATACCATTGTGGTGGCTATGCCAAAACTTACTGGGGAGGGGTTTTATACGTGCATAGTTCGAGTTGAATACGAGTGGAAAACCCCTAGGTGTGCATGTTGTAAGGTATTTGGTCATATCTAGGAGGAATGCCCCTAGAATCCAGGTTTGGGTGCGGATAATAATCTGTTTTTTCTTTTTTTTTTTTTTTTTTTTTTGATTTTTTTATTTTTTTTTTTGGGTTTTATTTTTTTTTTTATTTTTTTTGTTTTTGTCTTTTTTTTATTTTTTTATTTTTTTTTGTTTTTTTTATTTTTTTTTTTTGATTGCTATCCTTATTTTTATTGATTGATTTTTTTTTTGTTTGAGCAACCTATCCAGGTCCCTAAAGGTGCTCTAGTTGGTTCGAAGGTGGGATTCAAACCAACAAAAGAGTATAGGCCTATTGCTAAAAACCCTACTGTCAACACCAGCAGTAATAAGAATAAAGGTGTGGAGCCTACTAAAGTGGTTAGTAATTTAAACCCTTTTGATGTGCTTAATTCAGTTGTTAATGATGAGGAGTTGGGTACCAATGGGAGGCTTTGAATTTGGCTAGTAGCAGGGCCAATTCTAGTGGAACCTCGTTCTGAAATGTTGAAATGAGTAGTCCTAGTACTACTCCTATTGTTGATAAAATTGGGAAGTTAGAAAAACTAATTATTGAAGGAAAAGTTACTCTTGTTGATGATGATAGTAAACCTTTGAAAAAGGTTGAATATCCCAGAACGATCTTGATAGTGACGTCGAGGTTTGTTCATTGGATAATTGAATAGGGCTTGTATATGGTCATAAATGATTGGATTTGGCACTAAAATTTTGCTGGAACAATGGACGGATTCTTATGGGAATGGTGACTATGATGAAGACCATTATGATGATGATATGTATGAAGATCGGGATCTTCCTGACAAGCTTCAAGATATATGTGATAATTTGGATATAAAAGTTCGAGGTCATAGGAAGAAATAGTTTTATTGTTTCTTGTGTAGTCTAATCATTTTGTGTACCTTCCTATAAAGGAAGTAGGTGTGCCTATGTAATGGGCGGAGATGTGGGACTCACCCTCATCCTTTGTACTTAAATGTTTTTTTTGGAGTAATAAAATTTATCGGGAAAACCCTTTACCTAAAAAAAGACTACAACGTAACACTGAAAACCCTAACTAGATCTTTTGGACCCTAAGCTCACAAGCGGGCTTGTCCCAAATAATCTAACTATCATCTAATACTCTCTCACAGTCCAAGCAGCGAAATCGCGAAAGCTCCAGATTGGAATAGAAAAGTTGTAAAATAAGTAAATCTAATTTATTGATAAGATAATCACCAAAGCTCGAGACTGGAATAGAAAAGTTGTAAAATAAGTAAATCTAATTTATTATATAATAACCAAAATAAGATTTTTGGCCGGTAGGTTTTGATAATAGTGATGGAGATATTTAAGGGTGGCATAAAAGCAGCGGCGGGGGGGCTTTTGGCGGTTACCGATAGTTTTATGATCCAACGCTCATAATATCTCATGTTAAATGTTAAACCCCTGTAGGTTATACTTTTATTACTAAATCAACTTTAAAATAGACTACAAACGTTTATTGAAACCCTAACTAGATTATTATGGACCAATATGCCACAAGCGACTGGGCCAACTTAATCTACTATCTATAATAGTTTCTTGCTTTCGATATGCTATAGAAGTGATATAACATCCATGTTTTATCACCATTTGTATCAGGTTCGATTGTTTAGCTCAAAATATAAGGTTCTAGATATTTTCATTTTTTAGGGTTTCATTGAATTAACCATCTGAACTCGTTTCCTATAATCTTATTATATCGATTTGCTACTGAGAGTGTGTATTCATTGGTGATTACGATTCTTGTGTCAATTCGACTAGTTATAAAGTTTTTTGGTGCGATCAATTTTCTAGGGTTTTAGGTTTTTTTACAATCGATTTTGGAAATGTGTTCATCAACCTTTACGTCTAATCGATTTATCTATTTATCTGAGGTCTTTTAATCGTAATAATAATTGCGTATCCTTGTTGGTGTGCTTTTCTTAATCAATTTTTAGGATTCCAGCATTTTTCTAGGTTTCGTTTTCTTTGTGAGGTTTGTGATTATTAAATTTGTGTTAGATGTTGTTTAGATTTTCTGGAAGTCTACTATTTGTGTGTCGATTATAAGGGTGTGGTCGTAAAAGGGGGAAGATAAATTGTAATAAGAAAGGACCGAATGCAAGCTCGCATTAATGTTTAAAGTCAAGCTTACTTGGTGATGCTATATATTGAATCGTTCCGGAGAAAGACAATTATGAGGCCATAATCCAGTCTTTTTTGTGATATGGAGGAAGAAAAGGAGTATTTTGAGCAAGGTACCATATGACATGAACGTGTTGCATTCCATGGCTAAATTAAAACAGTCCACTTTGAGTCGTCTGTTCTTGTATGAAAATGTGGTTATTTCAGATCTTGTGACGAATAAGGTAAACTTTCGATCACCTGATTCTGATGTTGGAAATTGTAAAAAAGCACATTGATCCCCCCATTCAATGAATTTTGCCTACACAAGAAGTTAAACTGAATAGATTTGAAAATTATTTGTATATATACTTTATTACAAAGCGTATTGCACATCCTCTTGTTGAACAATATGCTAGGAATAAATGGTTTAAGCATGGGCTACAAAAATATATGATGAATAATGGGTTGTTCTTTTTTAAGTTCATGTTTAAACAGGGATTGGAAGATTTTTAATGGGCCATATATGACTCAGAATGTTCTTAATATCTTGAAGAAGTGGTCTCCTGATGCGATTTATAAGAAGATTTTGCGAACTGATGCCCTGTGTGGGTTAAACTACACAATGTCCCAATGGTTGCTTTAAGTAGTGGCAGATTGAGTATGATTGCTACTAAACTTGGCAAGCCTATTATGTTGGATTCTTATAAGAGTTCTATGTGTATGGAATCTTGAGGTCGTGGTAGCTTTACTCGTGCTTTAATTGAGTTGGATGCTACATGTTGGTTAAAGGACAGATTAGTTGTTGTTCCTAAGTTAGAAGGTCTAGGTTACATAATGGAAACTATACATGTATAATATGAATATAAAACTTCCATGGATGTAGACTGATTGTAAGATCTCTAGGTTCACTGTGTGAATCAATTTCCTTAAAACAACTCTTCGATAGCAAGGCACAACCGAAGGATGGGCAAACAAAAGGATGTTTAGGATGATGGTTTACAGAGTGAAAATGAAGACAAGAAAATGTTGTAATTAGGAAATCCAAGGTAAACGTCAAGGTAGTGGGTTTAATAAACCTACTAATGGCTCCTATATACCGGTTGTGAAGCAGAATTCTAGTAATTCGGTTTCTAATCCATTTTTTGCTCTTGAGGAAGCTAATGGTAATTCTATGAATGACTTTGTTGAGGATAAAATAAAGAAGGTGGAGGTTCTTGTTACCGTACCTTTGAAGTTGATAGGTTGGCAGCTCATGAACTCTTTGTAGCTACATTTTCTTGCTATAGGAGCTTCTCTTGGTCTGGTGGTATTATCAGTATTTGCCATGTTAGCGGCTTGTGCTTCCAGAGCTGTAGAAACACTATCAGCAACTAGTTTCTTGATGGTAGCCTGAGTCATGACTGGTGCTTCAGATGTTGACGTCCTTTTAGGAGGCATTCTATCAACATAAGATAACATGTAATAAGAATGATATCAAAAGTCTTAAAATGTAATGCTTATTTTTGAATTTTAAGCATTTTTAACTATAGTGGTATTGAAGTCATAAATACTTATTTGATATGGATTCTAACAAGCATCTGATCTATTAGAAGTCACGGTATGATTCATAATGATGACGACGAAGATGTAATATAGGACACATGATGAATATAAAACGGGATCACCATTGTATTATATCATGAACAACTTGCCTTTGTACTGTACATAGTAAAAATTTGACAAGTGTTGTTATTTATACCACACATCCCGTGGCTAGGTTCTAACAAAAGCTATAACTAGTATCTAATCTAGTTGTCCGATGGTCCTTCCAGACTTTCCTTATCTGCTTGGTGACGAACCTGGATATCTTTGATGACTTGTTCTAGATTAGCAATCCTGAAGCGAACCAGAGCAATCTTGCTATTATTTCCCATTTGCTTTCTTTGAAATTTTGCAATTTGAGTATGAGACTCTCGGAGTTTAGCTTCCAGATTGTCAAAATCTTGTTGTATGATCACCCGACCTTTTCCAAGACCTTCTATCTTGTCTTTTATGTGCTCAATGCGGTCGAGAGAGAGTTCTTTTAGATGATACAAAATTTCCTCAATTTGCTCCTTGTGACGTTCCAGACTTGTCTTACGAGAGCTTTCTCCTATCTTAAATGCTTGAGGTAAGGCAGAAGTAGAGGAGGGTGATCAGTCACGACCTCATTTCTTAAGTGGCAATAATTTCTTAGGAAGAAAGAATTATTGAGGATTAAACATTGGAGATAGCATTGAAGATGGAGGCACAATAGTTGGCGGTGGAATAGGTGATTCTTTAGCATAGTATGCATGCATGACCTTCATATAGGGGTCATCATGAAAAAGTAAAAGAGTTGGTGAAGCTATCGGAACTAAACCAAATGAGTTATTTGAAGAGCTAGAATAAGTTTTTCCTGGTGAAGCTGGGACATAGTCCGGTGAAGCCGGGATATAGTCAGGAAAGTTGGAGGAAAAAGCATCCTCAATATCGGAAGTAGGGTGGTTGGGAGAAGACATCACTCTGTTAACAACCCAGTGGTAAATAACATAAGTTATTTATATAATAGTATAATAGTTATGTACTTTACATACTATTCGGGAGATGTAGTGGCACGGAGGACTTTCTTGGATGGAAAAAGAAAAGTAGTTATAGTTAAGGTTTCAACCTTGTTCTCTATAACCGTGGCTCTTGATACCAATCTATAACACCCCCATTTTGACATATATAGCAGCGGAAGCTAATCTGGGGTATTATTTCATAGTACAACAGTCATAATCATAGAAAACGAATCGTAAAGAGACGTTTTTGGAAAATTTAGTTATCATTCATTATTTCATCAGAGTTTTTACAAACAGAGGTCCCAAAATCTACATGAAAACATAAAGTTTGAATGATAACAGTTTAGCCATCTTCAAGTCCGTGCCACTCCGTGCCATAAGATGCTCAGTTACCTGAGATAAACATGCTAAAAAGGTCAACACAATGGTTGAGTGAAATTCATAGGTTTATGGTAAACAGTTTGAATACAAGTCATCATAACAGTGGGTTACGTTGTTATACACCCATAAGTGTAATAATTGCAATGAGTACAATTATTATGGAAAACAATATTATTGCCCTAAGCTCATGACACCGAGACCTTGAGATAATCAATAATCACAAGAAGTTGCCCCAACGGGTGCCTTTGCCAAACACCCGCATAGTGATTCAAATGAAGTGCGTTTGGTTACCAGAAAGTATAGGTACACCAACGGGGAAGTTCAGTCCCAAATAGATCTATTCACAGCATTCGCGCTTACTCCGAAAAGTAATTAACGGTTCATGATAGTGGGGTCTTAATGGCAAAAGTAAGGACTTAGGCAATAATATATCAGGATAGCATACAGTTGGAAAAACACTCGTATTCATGGTTTATAGCATGTATCCCCCTCGCGGGTTTATGAAAACATTAGAAGATTTAAAATGCGAGGCTATGAACTCACCTTAACAGGGAAAATCTGATTGATGGCAAAAGTATATCAAGTGAAAGTAACGGCCTCGTCACGCAACCTGGGGTAATATGTCAAGTCTTAGTGTGATGGTTTATGTTTCAAAACTTCATAAAGTTTAACGTATTACTTTGATTTATTAATTTATGGAAATATTGTATCACTGTTCGGGCTATCATAATCCAGAGGCCATGTAGTATCGTTTGAGGAGTCAGGGCACTTTAAATCGTAAACCCAGCAAACTCGTCAAAACAAATACCCAAATGGAACCCCTCACATGAAATTCCCTAGTAACGTGATACGATAAGATTTTAAGTTTCTTTAAAAGTTAGTCGATGATAAATTACGTTAAATATATAACGTAATTGTTTTATAATGCGTCGATCGTTGATTAATAGCGATAAATGTATCGGGTTTTAATAAAATCGAGTCTTATAATATTAATATATATTTTTATAATTTATATAAAAATATTATACTTTATATTTTTAAGTTTGCAAAAATGGCAATATATACCCTCGATTTATAAACTTTTACAAGTTTAGTCCTTTATATATAAAGTATATTTTATCTAAACCTTTAACTTTCTACACTATAGAACTTAGTCCAAGATAGGTCCTTATGGTTATAAATTTGGGAAAATAACATTTTTAAGCCACTTTAGTTTATAATTTTGAATAGTTACGATATATACACCTATGCATGAAAATATTTTCAAATTAAGGTTCAAAAGCCTGCAAGCTTTTTTTAGGGTTCCAAATGATTATTTTCAGGTTATTGCTTATTAGAATAGCTAAATTAAGATGTTCTAAGTATCGAAAAGTTTGAAAAAGGGATTCGTTAGCTAGAAAATCAAAACGGGTTGTTTTTAGGGTTTTAATAAAAACGCATGGGTTTGAGGATTCAAGGCTTTAACAAGGGTTCATATAGGATCTAGGAGTATTATTTGTGAACAGTTCTAAAATAGATTAAGAGTTTATGGAACATGATTATAGCTTAATTGAGCTACAAAATAGGTCGAAATGGGGTTTTGGGTTCGTACGCCTAGTGAAATGACTTCAAGGGCCTCTCTTTCTCTTGGTTCTTGGCTTCAATTCTGATATTGGGGCTTCTCTTAATCTTCTAATACTGCTAGGGAAAGGCTAGAACTCCATTTGAGTGTGTGTGTTTGAGTTTGAAGGATGAAATGAAAGGGAGTATATGTTTCGGCTTATATAAGGGTAAATGAAACCTTGGTGCAAGCTTTCTTGGAGTACGTAGCCAAGGTCTGGATAGAGTGGTTGGATTATGAGGGCTATAGGGGATTATGAAGAGCTAAGAAAATATAGCTAAGCAAGTGTGTGGGTGTTGAGGGGTTCGGCTACAAGAAGGTGACAAAGAGGTGACAAGACTAACTTGGTGGCCAAGGGTGGTGATAGAGGTGCTTGGTTGCTTTCTTAGTGACATTGTGGTGAGGTCATAGAGGTGCTAGGATGCTAGGTTGGTTTAAAATGGGTCAAAAATAGAATAAAAAGGGTGTCGGGTTTGGTTTGGTTTCGGCTTAGGATTTAGGGTTTTAATTCGAGTT
Source organism: Tanacetum coccineum (assembly GCA_026074375.1). Taxonomy (NCBI): domain Eukaryota; kingdom Viridiplantae; phylum Streptophyta; class Magnoliopsida; order Asterales; family Asteraceae; genus Tanacetum; species Tanacetum coccineum. Next base: position 109,070 of record BQNB010000840.1, read on the forward strand.
AGGGTTAGGGTTTAGGATAGTTTAAGGTTTAAGATTAAGGTTTAGGATTAAGATTAGGGTTTAGGATAAAGATTTAAGGTTTAGGATTTAGTTTTAGGGTTAAAGTGAAATTAGGGTTTTAGGGTTTCGTTTAGGGTTTAGGGTTTTAGATTAGGGTTTTAAGATGACTTAGGGTTTAGTTTAGGGCTTTAGAAGTCATGAATTAAGTGTTGTACACCCCTTGCTGTTAAAGTGCGTAGCTACAGAACCTAAGTTGAATTTAGGAGGTAAACATGACCTAGTTTGGTTTCTTGGCATTATTGCACTCTGTACATTAGGCTTTAGCCACCAACGTGTAACTTGATTTAGGAGGGAAAGATATTCAAATGTTGTGCATTGCCACACTTGTAACATGTTTGAAGGCTTGGCACATTTAATTTTTTATGTATACATTAGATATTAATTAGTGTTTTGATATAAACATTAAATGGATTAAAGTCTATTTTGATAAAAACATTATAAATGGTACGTTAAATGGATGATGTACTGGTAAAAATTGATATTAAGATAAGACTTGACACTTAGGATGTTTAATGATATAAACATAGATATAGATGGCAATTGGCAGTAGGTTGCGTGAGCCGTTTACTTTAGAGATGTAAGAGTTACGTTGATAATGAGATAAATCAAAAAATTTCTGTAAAAAAAAGGTGATTATATATATATATATATTTATATATATATATATATAATAGTTTGGATATTACAGTGCCTCTAATTTAATATGATGGGTCATTACATTGATGTAAAATTACCGATTGTTATAGTCTCCCCCCTTAAGAAATCTCGTTCCTGAGATTAGTTGGATGCGGAGTGATGTTGGAAAACAGGATGTGCTTACTTGGGCACTGAATTTGATCTTTCGCGGTCCCACGTTAATTTCTTGGTCCTCTTTTAGAGTTCCATCTTACTTTGACTATAGGAATACGACTTTGTTGTAGTTGCTTGACCTCTCGATCCATGATCTCCACTGGTTCTTCCACAAAGTTAAGTTTGTCATCGAGTCGAAGCTCTTTCATTAGAATGACAAGGGATTCTGCAGATAAGCATTTCTTTAGATTAGAAACGTGGAAAGTACTGGGGACATTACTGAGCTCTTCAGGAAGCTTAAGTTTATATGCCACTAGGCCAATCCGTTCAAGGATTTTGAAAGGTCCAACGTACCGGGGATTAATCTTTCCTCGTTTTTCGAATCGGATGACACCTTTACGAGGTGATACTTTTAACATAACACGATTTCCAACTTGAAATTCTAAAGACTTTCGCCTTACATTGGCGTAACTTCTTTGCCAATCTCTTGCAGCTTGCAAGCGTTGTCGAATTTGCACTATCTTTTCAGTGGTTTCATGGATTATTTATGGTCCTGTAAGTTGAACATCTCCAACTTCGGCCTAGCAAACAGGTGATCTGCACTTTCGACCATAAAGTGCCTCGAATGGTGCTGCCTGTACCTATGGCATGGTACCTGTTAATTAGTAAGAAAATCTACTAATGTAAAGTGTTTTTCCTATCTTTTCCAAAATCTATAACACAGGCTCGAAGCATGTCTTCAAGTGTTTGGATGGTCCTTTCACTTTGCCCATTAGTTTTGAGATGATATGTCGTACTCATGTCTAATTGAGTACCTAAAGCACTTTGTAATGATTGCCAGAATCTGGACGTGAAATGGCTATCACGATCCGAGATGATAGATATTGGCCCTCCATGCCGGGAGACTAGACTATTTACTTTATGTATAACCTTGTAAGGGTTTCCATACTATCTGTCTCTCGGGTAGGGATGAAATGTGCGGATTTGGTAAGGCGATCGACAATGACCCAGATTGTGTCATGTCCATTTGATGTTTTGGGTAGTTTTGTGATGAAATCCATTGTTATTCTCTCCCACTTCCACATAGGAATCTCTGGTTGTACCAGTAAGCCGGATGGATTTTGACATTCTGCTTTAACTCTAGAGCATGTTAAACACTTACCAACATACTCAGCGATGATTTCCTTCATGTCTAGGCCACCAATAGAGTTTCTTTAGATCTGATCATATTGCTAGAACTGGGTGTAATGGAATACTTTGATTTATGGACTCATGCAGGATTAAGGTCTCTCAACTTTCACCCACTCTTCAGTGGTAACAAATCAGTTTTTATACAACGGAGTTCCATTCAGGACGTATTTCAATTGCTTTGTCCATTCTCATACACGTTCTCAGCTTTGATGTTTTCTTCTTTGAGTCGATTCAGTTTGACAACTTTGAGAATTTATGATGGTAATTTTTGGATGAAATGGTCATAACTAATGATCTACTCGGGGGAGTGATTTGATCTCCCGTTCTTCTGGACTCCTAACGGGCCTCTGCTATGACATTTGCCTTTCCAGATGATAGTGAAATTTTCACAATCCGTTAATCTGCAAGCAATTCTAGCCAACGGCGTTGTCTCATGTTCAACTTTTATGATCAGTGAACATAGTACATTTGGTGCCATATAGATAGTGTCTCCAAAATTATAAGTGCGAACACCTCTCCAGCTGTCAATTCGAGATCATGAATGGTATATTTTTCTTCATCTTGGCTTAAGTTATTGGGATGAATATGTAATAACCTTCTCTCTTTGCATTTACACCGTCCTGACCTTGATGGGATGCCATTACAATAAACAAAAAATCGTCATTTCTTCTGGTAATGCTAAGTTGCGAGGGTTTCACATAGCTTCTGTTTTAGTAGTTGAAAGCAACTCTTGGTCTTTTCGCCTCAGATATACTTCTTGTTTTTCTGGGTTAATTCAGTCAAAGACTTTGCAATCTTCAAGAAATCTTTGATAAATCTCTGATAATAGCCAGCAAGGCCTAAGAATTGACGTATTTCTATGGGTGTAGTAGGAGATGTCCAATTCTTAACTGCTTTAATCTTGGCGGGGTCATCATGAAGTCCTTGACTATCAATTAAGTGTCCAATAAATTACACGATACGAATCCATAAATCACACTTGGAGAACTTGGCATACAACTTCTCTTTCTTGAGTAATTCTAGGATTATTCTCAATATGATTTGCGTGTTCTTCTTTGTTATGAGAGTAGATGAGAATATCATTGATGAACACTATTATGAATTTGTCCAAATATGGTTTACACACACGGTTTATGAGATCCAGGAATACAACAGGTGCGTTAGTTAAACCAAATGGCATCACTTGAAATTTATAATGTCCGTATCTTGTTCTGAAAGCAGTCTTGGGAATATCTTCATCCCTGACTCTCAGTTGATGATCCTGATCTTAAGTCAATTTTTGAGTAAATACTCGAACCTTGAAGTTGGTCAAATAAGTCATCAATCCTGGGTAATGGGTAACGATTCTTTACGGTAAGTTTATTCAACTCCCGATAATCGATACACATTCTGAAAGATCCGTCTTTCTTTTTAACAAATAAGACAGGAGCTCCCCAAGCAAAGTTCTGGTCGGTAAAACCTCGATTGATATTCTTGAAGTTGATCAGATTAGTTCTGTATTTTGAAGGAGCTAATCTATAGGGTGCTCCGGCTAAGTTGCTGTTCCTGGATTAAAACCGATTTAGAATTTACTTGGCCGAAAGAAGAAGGGCCAGGTAGATTTTCAGGAAAATTTTGGAAACTTCTCTGGACCTAACGGTATATCTTCTAGTCGTTTCTCGTCCGACTTCTTTACTTGGATTATGAAAACTTGACAACCTTGGGATATATATCTTTCGATTTTTATACAGGATATGAGACTTAGTCGGGTTTTACTTTGGTCACCTCGGATGATCAAAGTTTCATCCTTGATTAGGATGTGCACGACTTTCTCGTCACAGATATTCTAGGAAATGATACCCTAGATACAAATCCTATACCGATGACGACGTCAAACCTATCAAGTTTGATTGGCATAAGATCAATTTCGAAAGGTTGGTTTAACAAGGTCAGGTGCAACCCTGAATAACGATGTTTGTGCTTACTAGTTTTCGTCAGCCATTTCGATATCGTAAAAGGTATCTATTGTAATGGGTGAAATATTTAGCATAGAGGCAAGAGATATGGATACGAAGCTTTTATCGGCTCCAAAATAAATATACTTACTAGATGTTGGTTTAGAAGGAACATACCCGTGACTACGTTAGGGTCTTGGTGAGCATTCCTATCCCTCAGCATGTAGGCTCTTCCCTGGGCATTGTTGGTGGTCTTTCGGCACTAATTTGCATAATACCCTTTCTCTTCACAGACATGACAAGTAACTACACTGGTAGCGAATTACTCAGTGGTGGCCCTTTGTTTCTGAAGTTCTGGTTAGATGGACCCACCTTGTTGCAGAAGTATTACAATTGACAATGCATGGTCTTATATGATGCAAGAGTGCTTTCTTACACAAAGGATGTTTCAGTTACCCATTTTTTTCAGTTGGAGTGACAGCATACGACTGAAGGTTCGTGTCTTCTGTCTGTTGTGGTGGTTGATTATGGTAGCGGTTATTGGTGTTGGTGCTGCGGTAGTTGTTGTTGTTGAAAGTTCTTTTATCGTAAACTTTTGGTTTGTGATCACTTGATACTTGAACGGGATTGCTCTGTACTGATCCATTAGCCTCTGGGCTATGTTAATGGCTTCCTCTAGAGTTTGAGGTTTAGATGCGGTAACATTCCCTTGAATACTTTGAGGCAATCCCACGATGAAAACTTCCATTCTTTTTCTCAGGAATCTGGCACCATAGAGGGAAATAAGGTAGCCAATTCCTGTAATCTTCTCACAAATGCCTTGAGATCATTCCCCTTCACAGTCAGATGGTAAAATTCGTCTTCCATCTTCTAGACCTCAGTTCTGGGATAATACTTCTTTATCAAAAGCTTATTGAATTCAACCCAGGTAATCTTGTAAGCTTCTTCTATCCCAATAGGTTGGCAAAGAAATTCCTACAGGATAGAGCTTCTTCAGTTAAAGTCACCAATAGCAAACTGTCACCTTTGCATCTTCGTACAGTTGCTATGGGAAAACATAATCTTCAGTTTGTTTAAACCAGCCGGAATAAGCAACAGGCCTTTCGTAACCTTTAAAGTTATAGGTTGGCAGTCATGGAACTCTTGTAGCTACATTTTCTTGCTATAGGAGCTTCTCTTGGTCTGGTGGTATTATCAGTATTTGCCATGTTAGCGGCTTGTGCTTCCAGAGTTGCAGAAAACACTCTCAGCAACTAGTTTCTTGATGGCAACTGAGTAATGACTGGTGCTTCAGATGTCTGATTCCTTTTAGGGAGGCATTTATATCAAAATAAGATAACACGTAATAAAGAAATGATATCACAAGTCTTAAAAGGTAATGCTTATTTTTGACTTTAAGCATTTTTAAAATTAGTGGTATTGAAGTCATAGATACTTATTTGATATGGATTCTAACAAGCATCTAATGTATTAGAAGTCACGGTATGATTCATAATTATGACGACGAAGATGTAATATAGGACACATGATGAATATAAAACGGGATCACCATTGTATTATATCATGAACACAAACTTGCTTTTGTACTGTACATAATAAAAATTTGACTAGTGTTGTTATTTATACCACATATCCCGTGGCTAGGTTCTAACAAAAGCTATAACTAGTATCTAAGTTAGTTGTTCCGATGTTCCTTTGGGATTTCTTAATCTGCTTGGTGCGAAACAGGATATCTTGATGATTTGTTCTAGATTAGCAATCTGGAAGCGAGCTAGAGCAATCTTCTATTATTTCCCATTGATTTCTTTGAGGTTTGGAGGAATAAGCATTCCTCAATTATCAAAAGTAGGGTGGTTAGGAGAAGACATCACTCTGTTAACAACCCAATGGTAAATAACATAAGTTATTTATATAATAGTATAATAGTTATGTACTTTACATACTATTCGAGAGATGTAGTGGCACGAAGGACTTTCTTGGATGGAAAAAGAAAAGTAGTTATAGTTAAGATTTCAACCTTGTTCTATAACCATGGATTCTTGATACCAATCTATAACACACCACTTTTGACATATATAAGCAGGCGGAGTAATATGGGGTATTATTTTCATAGCTCACAACAGTCATAATCATAGATTAAGAATCGAAAAGAGTCGTTTTTGGAAAATTTAGTTATCAATTCATATACTTCTTCCAAAGGAGTTTTTACAACAGAGGTTCCCAATATCTACATGAAAAACATAAAGTTTGAATGATAACATTTAGCCATCTTCAAGCCTGTGCCAACTTCGTGCCATAAGATGCTCAGTTAACCTGAGATAAACTGCTAAAAGGTCAACACAATTGTGGTGAAATTCAATAGGTTTGGTAAAACAGTTTTGGAATACAAAGTCATCATAACAGTGGGTTACGTTGTTATACACCCATAAGTTTAATAATTGCAATAAGTACAATTATTATGGAAAACAATATTATTGCCCTAAGCTCATGACACCGAGGCATTGAGATAATCAATAATCACAAGAAGTTGCCCCAACGGGTGCCTTTGCCAAACACCAGCATAGTGATTTAAATGAAGTGCGTTTGGTTACCAGAAAGTATAGGTACACCAATGGGGAAGTTCAATCCCAAATAGATCTATTCACAGCATTCGCGCTTACTCCGAAAAGTAATTAACGGTTCATGATAGTGGGGTATTAATGGCAAAAGTAAGGACTTAGGCAATAATATATCAGGATAGCATACAGTTGGAAAAACACTCATATTCATGGTTTATAGCATGTATCCCCTTTGCGGGTTTATGAAATCATTAGAAGATTTAAAATGCGAGGCTATGAACTCACCTTAACAGGGAGAATCTGATTGATGGCAAAATTATATCAAGTGAAAGTAATAGCTACGTCATGCAACCTGGGGTAATATGTCAAGTCTTAGTGTGATGATTTATGTTTCAAAACTTCATAAAGTTTAACGCATTACTTTGATTATTTATGTAAATATTGTATCACTGTTCGGGCTATCATAATCCAGAGGTCATGTAGTATCGTTTGAGGAGTCAGGACACTTTAAATCGTAAAACCCATCCAAAAAATCATCAAAAACAAATATCCAAAATGGAACCCTCCACATGAAATTTTCTAGTAACGTGATTCGATAAGATCTTTAAGTTTTTTCAAAAGCTAGTCGCTGATAAATTTACGATATATTTACGTAATTGTCTTTATAATGCGATTGATCGTTGATTATAGCGATAAATGTATTGGGTTTTAATAAAAATTGAGTTTTAAAATATTAAATATAAATTTTTCATAATTTATATATAAATATTTATATTTTATATTTTTAGTTTGCAAAAATGGCATAATATTCCTCGATCGTTTTATAAACTTTTAATGTTTAGTCCCTTTATATATAAAGTATATTATAATTTAAACCTATAGCTTTGAAACTTGTCAAGATAGGTCTTATAGTTATAAATTTGGAAAATAACATTTTCAGCCCCTTAGTTATAAAATTTTAGAACGTTACGATATATATACCCCTATGCATGAAAATATTTGCAAATTAAGTCCAAAAAGCCATGCAAGCTTATTTTAGGGTTCCAAATGATATTTGCAGGTTATAGCTTATTAGAATAAGCTAAAATAAGATGTTCTAACGTAACGAAAGTTTAGAAAAAGGATTTGTTAGCTAGAAAATCAAAACGGGTTGTTTTTAGGGTTTTAATAAAAAACGCATGGGTTTGAGGATTCAAGGCTTTAACAAGGGTTCATATAGGATCTTAGGAGTCTTATGAACATTCTAAAACAGATTATGAGTTTATAGAACAAGATTATAAGCTTACTTGAGCTAAAATAGGTCGAAATGGTGTTTTTGGGTTCGTACGCCTAGAAATGACTTCAATGGCTTCTTTCTCTTGGTTCTTGGCTTCAATTATGATCTTGGGGCTTCTCTTGATCTTCTAATATGATATGGGATGGCTAGAACTTCATTTGAGTGTGTGTGTTTGAGTTTAAAGGATGAAATGAAAGGGTGTGTATGTTTCGGCTTATATAGGGGTGAAACCAACTTGGTGCCCAAGTTTCTTGGAGTAGTGGCCAAGGTGTGGGTAGAGTGGTAACTTATGAAGGCTATATGGTGATTAGGAAGAGCTAGAAAAATAGCTAAGCATGGTGTGGGGTGTTGGAGGGGGTTCGGCTATAAGAAGGTGACAAGGAGGTGACAAGACTAACTTGGTGGCTAAGGGTGGTTGTCGGAGGTGCTGGTTGCTTGCTGGTGACATGGTGGTCGAGGTCATAGAGTGACTAGGATTGCTAGGTTGGTTTTAATGTGTCAAAAATAGAATAAAAGGGGTGTCGTTTGGTTTGGGTTTGGTTTGGCTTAGGTTTAGGGTTTTAATTCGAGTTAGGTTAGGGTTTAGGATTTTGTCAAGGTTTAGGATTAAGGTTTAGGATTAAGATTAGGGTTTGGGATTAAGGTTTAAGGTTTAGGATTTAGTTTTAGGGTTTAGTTTTAGGTTTAAAGTGAAATTAGGGTTTTAGGGTTTCGTTTAGGGTTTAGGGTTTTAGATTAGGGTTTTAAGATGACTTAGGGTTTAGGTTTAGGGTTTAGAAGTCATGCATTAAGTGCTTGTACCTTGTGTTAAAGTGGTGAAGAACAACTAAAGTGATTTAGAGGTTAAAATGACTAGTTTGTTTTCTTTGCATTGTTGACTTGTACCATTAGCCTTTTAAGGAAAGTTGTAACTTGATTAGGATGGAAAAGATATTAACTTGTTATGCATTGTACACTTGTACACATGTTTGAAGCTTGCAACATTTATTTTATTGTATACATTAATATAATTAGGTTTTTTGATATACAACATTAATGGATAAAGTCTATTTTGATTTAACGTTAGTTAAATGGTACGTTAATGGATAATGTACTTGGTCAATATTGATATTACAGTATATACTTGACACATTAGGATGTTTACATGATATAAACATAGATATAGATGGCATTGGTAGAGGTTGCGTGAGCTCGTTTACTTTAGAGATGCAAGTTACGTTGCATAATGAGATAAAGCAAAAATTTCCTTGTAAAAAGGTGATATATATATATATATATATATATATATATATATATATATATATATATATATATATATTATTTATCGTATTTATATTCTCATTTATATATATCACTATATATAACTAGATGGATATTACAGTGCATCTAATTTAATAGATGGATAATTACATTAATGAAAATTAAGAGTTGTTATAATGGTGGAATGGATGAATGATTAAATTGAGTTTGTGATGGATAATGAGATGAGTATTGTTGATTGGGTTGAATTGATCCATATTGTGATGGTGAAAACTTTGTTTGAAGTTGAGGATTGTTGTAAGAAGACTGATAAGTGTTAAAGTGAGGTGGTGTCATCTGCTGATTTGCAACGAATGCAAGTGGATCTTGATTGCGTTCACGCATAATACGGACTTCATTTGCATGGAGTTTGTGTTGTTCAAGATATGCATGAAGTTGATCAAAGTTGGAGGTTTCCAAATATTTAACAAGTTTGACATTGATAAGTGTAAAATACACATATCCATTTATGCTTAAAATAGTCCAAATAAACCCAAAACAGACCAAAAATAGCAAAAATATGCTTTATTTGTGTTTTGTGTGTGCAGGTACGGATAAGTCAAAAATCACAAGAAAACAGTCAAAAAACGGGCAAACAGGGCACGAGAATCAGAAGAGTTCAAAAAGAAGCCAAAGATTCAAAGCCGAAGCCAGAAAAGTCAAGCCTCAGTCAAATCCAGTCAAAGATGGTCAATAAAAGTCAACAAAGCCCAAAACCCTAGCCCATGTCCTTTTATAACAACCACAAGGGCTAAAACTTGCATTTCTCGAAAGTTATTTATAACTAGAAAATAAGAAAAGGAAGACAAGGACCATTTGTGTAATTCAATCCTATAAACAGTTTATATATGTCAAAATAAGGCGAAATAGTTACTATTCACCACACCCCCCCCCCAACAAAAAACCAAACCCCCTCCCCTAATCGTACCCCTTTCACCCCAGTCCCAGTAATCAAAGGGGTTTCAAATTTAAAGGGTGCCTTAGGTCTATTCATGAGCTCACTAACACTAATGAAGGGACAAATAAGTTATTTATCCAAGGGAATTAACTTACCTTCCCAATCAAAGGCCATGGCAACATGGTTGAAAGCACATGTCGACGCGCGCATTGTGGGTTTTTTTATGTTTTTGCAAAAACACTCACAAAAGAGCACAATTGCCACCCAAAAGGAATGGACATGCCTGGCAATCTTCAGGTGTCTACCAAATCAATCCAATCAGCCACATAGAAGCTCAAATGAGTGAAGAAATGATTGGTTGAGATTGAAAGTTTGGAGAGCAAGGCAAGAGGCTAGAAGGATCCAAGGCAGCCTATAAATAGGCCTCACTTCTCAAACACCCAACATCTAGTTTTTTAGTAATTTTTAGTCTAGCTTAATTTTGTAATTTTACTTAAATGTTTTGTAATTTTTTTTAAGCAATGTAATCAGTCTCTTCTATTAATGAAATTCAGTTTTAAAGCTTTTTAAATCTCACTCTTAAGCTTCTCAAATATTAAGCTATTTCTCATAAGCCTGTCATAAGCTCATTTAAAGCTCTTTCAGTCTATAAGCTGAAATAGCAGCTTATTGAATTCAAGAATTATCTTACTTAACCTTAATCAGTTTAAACTTACATTTATCTCTTGGTCCTATTGGGATATTGAGCTTTTTGGGGGGATCTTAAACTTGGAAGAGATCCAAGGACTTTACCTAGCTTATCTAATAAGCTTGGGATATTGTAGCTGCCTTTCAATTGGTCCTCTTGTTTTGCTAGAGGAGTTTGTAAGTTTTCTTTTCATTTCCTTTAATTCTAGCTTTAAAAAAAATAATGATATCATTGTTTCCTATATTGAGATCTGCTTATTGCTTATTCTCTTTGCTTATTAGTGCTTATTTGAGTTTATCTATCTAAATCAATCATAGTTGTTTTATTGTTTTCAATTTTCTTAATTAAATCAATAGATTTCATATATTGTCTTAAAACCTCTAAAAACTAAAAATATAGTAAAATAGCTTAAGTCTCTAGATATATGCTTATTTAGTTGTTAAGCATGCTTATGAAGTAGTTGTAATCTGTTAATTTGTCTGGTATTAGAAGCAACTTGTTTACTGGATTTCAATTTAGTAGCTTAATCAAAACTGTCATACTCTTAAAAGGGTGTTTGGGAGTAAGCTTGGTTTGACCCAATAAGTCCTATTTAATTTGTGCAAACACTTTGAATCGTTCTGTTTTTCTTTGAAATAAGTTTCAATGATTTTAGAGTTTTAGATTGCTAAATTGAAATAGTTATGGCTTATTATGTTGGTGCCAGCACCAGGGGAAATTATCTTTGAATTTAACTTGTGCAATTGTTGATCTAAGCCCTCCAAGGCTTAGATCTTGCTTGCATTGTGTTTATACACTCTATTTGAGTGTGTCTAAGTGCAGGTCTCCCTTAGGAAACCTGCACTCTTGGTTTGCATTTGTGCAAAGTGCACCAGTACTAACTAAAAAGTTAGTACTGCTGTCACAGTTTGTACTGCTACCTTTGGCTTAATTTTTAGTTGAGTAAAAGTAGGATTTAGTTTTTTAAATTCAAGTTAGAAGTAATCTAGATATAGCTTAATATGGTTTAGGTTTTAGTTTTCAATTTACTGCTTATCTTCTTAGCTTATTCAGCTGTTAAAAAAAAGAACTCTGCATCAGCAGTACTAAGTTAGTTAGTACTGCTGATATTCAAATCCCTATTTAAGCCAGTAATTATAGGATTTAATAGCTTATCTTTTAGCATCTTATAGTTGAGTTATAGCTTAATATAGATTAGGATTTAAATCTCATTTTCTAGCTTATTTACCTAGCTTATTTTTGCTGTCAAAAGTCTTTCAAAAAACATAAAAAACCAAAAAACAGTAGGACTTAAGTAGAATCTTAATTTGTTCAATTTAGCTTATAGTATAGTTTTTATAGCTTTTATAGATAGATTATAAGTAGTTTAATAAGTCCTTAAAGTTTTAGAGTCCAGTGTAGCTTTTTAAGGTTTTTAGCTTAATTAGATTTTTGCTTATTGCTTTTGTTTTCTGAGTTTGCCTAGTTCATGATTAATTTTAGTAGCTTAAAAGGGTTTCTAGCTCTATTTTCTTTTCTTAATTAGCTTAAGCTAGTCATAAGCTAATTAGAACTTCTTTCCTTTTTCATTTTGAATTAATTTTGAGTCTTTTATAGCTTATTTTCTAAAATCAAGAGTTAAGGCCTCCTTTCTGAGGTCAAGTTTAGAAATAAGTTTATTGAGTTTATTTGTTTTTCAGCCCAATTAGCTTTTATTAATTTTGTTTCCTACTGCTTTCCTTTTACAACTTTTGCTCTTTCAAGTTTTTAGTGCTAAAAGCATTTAGAATTTGAGACTTATAAATTGGACTTTGGTTATTATCGGGTAGGAATCAGGGACCATTCATGTAATTTTCCTTGTTTTAGTTGTTTCTCAGTTAACCTTGCCGTTAAATGTTTTAGCCCCGTTTGCCTTAAGTCTTTTCCTACAGTTAGTCCCTAGTTAGTTTTTACTTAGTTGTATTTAGTTTTAATTAATAATTTGGGTTAGTTTTAATTAGTTTAATTAAATTTTATAAAAGATTAAAATTAAGGTTTTTATTTTTAGAAAAATTTCTGTGCCATTTTCTTTAATTGTGCGATTTTTATAAAAATTTTTAGGACTTTATTTAGAGTTTTATATTTTATAGTTTTTAATTAGTTTAAATTTTATAAAAATCATATCTCTTAATCTAAAAAGACAAAAAATGTTTTTCTTTTTCTTAAAATTTTCTTTTGTCCTATCTTAGGTTTATAATTTTAAATTTACATTTTTAAGGGTTAAAATCAGTTTTCTTGCCTTAATTTGTCACGTGTTATTTGTTTCCCGTATTTGTTTAATTGTTTAAATTGCTTTTATTTAGTAGATATAGAACTGTCAAATAATACTCCTTGGCTTTATTCAATCGAATCCGAGCCTAAACGTGGTTTCAATTTCACTAGTCGTTGGGGAAATGACCCGGGTGATCATACTTACCCGGTTTAATATACGTAATATATATTATATCATATATATTTTTGAGAGTGAATTTTATCAAGGGTAACTTGGTAATTTTCTTAATAGCTCTTTTAAAGTCTTATATTTTATATATATTTTACGTGTGTAAAATTTACAATCAGTTTTTGGCGCCGTTGCCGGGGACTAGTGTCAAGATTCCAGTTTTGTGTCTTGTGGATTGGTTTGAAGATCCTTAACTTCGAAAGTATTAATTTTTTTGTTTTTATAATTCAAAAATCCAAAAAAATTATAAAATATAAAAAGTAAAAAAATATTTTCCTTTTCTTTTTAGTATAAGTAAAAGATAAAAAAAATATAAAAAAATCAAAAATATAAAAAAAAATCTTCCTTTTTAATTAAGAAATAAAAATCACCAATTGGTAAAAATACCAAAATATAACATTCTCAACGGAGGTGTTATCATTTCAATTTCCGGTGAACTTGTTGGTTCCCAATCGACTAAAAGATTTAAAACATTGCCATTGGGTCTCTACGACAGTACGCTCACCTTGAAAAGCAATTTTCAAGAGCTACCGTGAAGTAGTTGATTATTTGGTTTAAGTCTCTTTCGTGTAACCGTTAAAATTCATTGCTAAAAAAAATAAAAAATTTAGTGTAAAGTTTTGCTATTTTACTTTTTAGTTGTTCTTTTATGCGTACTTCATTCGCAATCTCGAAGACGTCGACAGCAAAAATCTTCGGGTTGTTTTGAAAATTTTGATTAGAAAAACAATTGTCAAATCAAAAACTTTGTTCCATGGCCGACAAGTACATGGCCAAATGTTACAAGCACCCATCGGAAAGGGTTATGAAGATGATATCGTTGCTCACGATCTAATGTAACAATTTCGAGCTTAAAACAACCTTTAATCAATTTGTGCAATAGTAATCAGTTTACGGGTAGACAAGTCCCTCCTCAAATCACCCTTCGATTTTAACAAGGTCACTTCAAGTTTAGACATCCCGAAGTTCCGAACACTTCAGTAAAGCTTTTGCTTTTCCCTTTTCTTAGACGTAAAGCTCCGAGATTGTTAGACAAGGGAACCTCTAGTTCAATTCTTCATGGGACGACACTTGTTTCAAAAATTCATAAATCAATACTTCCACTTCAAAAGATACACTTACATATCGGAATGAGATCTTACTTTTTACAAAAACCCAAACGAAGCTTTAACGACAGCATGGGAACGTTTTTAAAGGACTCCTTCGTTCAAATGTCATCCACCAAGGTTCTCGGAACTACACAACTCGATACGTTTTCACAAATCTTTGAATTCAAAGATCAGATGCCTTGATTCCGCCGCAGTGGAATTTCTTAGACAAGATGCCTCAAGACGGTTTAGCGTTATTGAAAGCAAGTCAAAAGTTCGTTATCACGAGTCGTGCTAGTGTTCAAGAGTGAGTACGGATGCTCTCTTTCTAATTTCTTCATCTTCTAATAAATTCTTTCGATATGACAACAAATAGCCGCTTCTCTCAGAGGATAAGGATGACTATCAAGCTGAACAAGTTGTTGAATGAAATGAATAATCTTTAGTTGTTATACTCCCGCACCCGTCAAAGCAGTTGAGGAAGTATGTATCATTTGTGGATCAAATCACCATTTTAAACTTGTCCGTTAACTCGAGGTGGAAACGATTTTCCCGTTTTTCATGACAACATCCAACAATTTCAACAAACCGCAGCTGTTGGCAATTTTCTCCAAAGAAACCAACCTTCCAATTTGGCAAGTCAAATGAGACCACCGGGTTTCAATCAACCGAATGTCCAAAACAACCAAAACCGATACCAAGGAACCAATTCTAACTTCAATCAAAACCGAGGAAACTTTAATCAAAACCGTCAAAACAACCAAAATCAAGTTTATCAAGCTCCCACCATATCAACCACCAATCAATTCAAGTTTTACCTACCAACCTCCAACAAATAGTGTTTTGAAATTGGATTTGAAGCTACGTCAAAGCAAACGATGCAATATTGAAGAATGTGCAAAATCAAAATCAAGGATTGCAAAATCAAATGACAAATGTTACAAGTTTGTTAACAAGCCTTTGCAGCAAGTTTGATGATTTAGGCAATACCAACAAAGCTTCAAGTTCAAGTACTTTACCTAGCAATACCATTCCAAATCCTAGGAACGAAGCCAAGGCAATTACGACTCGTAGTGGTGTTTTATACGATGGACCTCTAATTCCACCGCCGGTGGTGTGAAAAGGAACACGAGGTGACAAAGGGATACGGAGCTACCGAGCACCCGAAGACATCCAACCTCAATTAGTCCAGGGAACAAACCAAAGACAAAGAAACAATCTGAAGAACCTTCTTTTAACTCAAAAGACCAAACCTAATTTGCCTTACACTTACAAGATTTTGAAAAGAGGAAGATACGTGAAAAGGATGATTATCCTAGCTTCAAAGTTTATGGAAATTTTCCATAATCTTCACTTTTGAGCTAAGATTTGCGGATGCTCTCATTCATATGCCAAAGCTTTGCCGATGTTCAAAAGATGTTAAATACACAAAGACAAGTTAATTGAGTTAACCAAAACCACCGTTGAATGAAATTGTAGTGCGGTTATCTACAAAAAGCTTCAGAACACGCTAGGTGATCCCATGTCGATTTTCATTCCATGTGATTTTTCAGAGTTTCGATTGTTACTTAGCCCTTGTGATTTAGGTGGCTTGTATCAATCTCATGCTTTATCCATTTGGAAACAGCTTCAATCTCGGGCCTAACTGAAACAATAAAATGGTATTAGAATTAGCCGACCGTAACAATTTCCAAACCAAACGATGCTGTGAAATGTTTTTTGGTCAAGTAGGGAAGTTTTACTTTCCCGCCGACTTCGTTGTTCTTGAATTTTATAGACGATCCTGAGTACTCCGTTTGATACTCGGGCGCACTCTTTCTTAGGGACGGCTCATGCTTTTAATCGATGTTTACGAAGGATAGTGATTACTCTTAGGAATTGATGATCACTCTTTTCCCTTAAATATGTGGTGATGCACCTTCCATTTCATACAACAATCTCGAATCATTGAAGAAAGTTGATCTATCGTTGCTACTTGTGAAGAGTCTCACAAGAATACTTGGATTTTCCGATTTTTTTATTTTCTGTTGCTTACAACAATCCTTCTCCGTACTACGATCCGATTGTTTCCACTTCATCTCCAACGCTTACTCCGTTTGATGAAAGCGATTTTCTACTCTTTGAGGAAGCCGATGCTTTTATAGCAATCGATGATGAACCAGTTTCACCAGTTTTCAATGCTACATACTATGATCCCGAGGGTGACATTCTCATTCTCGAGGCACTTCTCAACAATGATCCATTACTCAACCAACCAAAGAAGATTACTCACCAAGGAATTCAAAAAAGCTCTTAAAGTTGTTGAACCACAGTAGTCTTCACTCGGATTATGCTACTTCTTATGAACAAAAGTTGGGGGAATTCTCCGAAGTCGACTTAAAGAGTTACCTCCACATCTGAGTATGCGTTTTTAGAGGAAAGAACAGGCTCCAGTCATAATATTCAAAAAGATTTAAGCAAGTTGAAAAGACTTCACTCACTTACGTTTCAAAACCAAAAACAAGCAATTGCTTGGAAACTTTATGATATCCGAGGCATAGATCCAGAGTTTTGCTCTCATAAAATCCTTTTAGAAGATGATTACGAACCTTCAGTCCAACATCAAAGGAGGGTTAACCCTAAAATCCACGACGTCATCAAGAAAGAAGTAGAAAAACTTCTTGACGCGGGATTGATTTATCCGATCTCGGATAGTCCATGGGTTAGTCCAGTCCATTGTGTTCCTAAAAAAGGGTGGTTGACCGTTGTTCTACGAACGAAAGAAAATGAATTAGTGCCTACAAACTTAGTCACGGGAGGAGAGTTTGCATCGACTATCGAAAAGTTGAACGAAGCAACTTGTAAAGACCATTTTACGTTACCCATTTCATGTGACCAAATGTTAGAGCGATTAGCCGGCATCGAATTTTATTGGTTTTCTTAGATGGTTTTTAAGGTATTTTCATAGTCCAATTGATCCTCAAGATCAAGAGAGAAAACTACTTTTCACATGCCTATACGAACTTTCGCATACGTAGTATGCCATTCGGTTGTGTAAGCACCCACGGATCTACATTCAACGTTGCATGATGGCTATTTTTCACGACATAATAGAAAAAACGATGGAAGTTTTTATGGATGATTTTCAGTTTTGGAGTTCTTTTTCCTGTGTCTTTTGCCACATTTAGATAGGAATGCTTAAAAGGTGTGAACGACACCACATAGCACTAAATTGGGAAAAGGAGCATTTCATGGTTAAAGAAGGCTTGTTTCTAGGACATAAGATCTCTAGAAAAGGAATAATGAAGTCGATAAGGCAAAGTGATGTACTTTTCTAAGCTACCGTCAACCAACAACCGTTAAAGGAATATCGATGTTTTCTCGGGCATGCAGGATTTATTGAAGATTTATCACAGAACTTTTCCAAAACTCTCGACCATGACCATCTCTTAGAAAAGAACACTTTTCATTTTTTCAGAGATTGCATTCTTGCCTTTCAAACATTGGAAAAGAAGTTACACCGAAGCTCCAATTCTCTTGTCGGGAATTGGGGACAACTTTTTGAAATCATGTTCGATGCAAGTGATTATGCAATAGGTGCCGGTTCTAGGACAAAGGATGCGAAGCATTTCCGACCCAATTCAATCGCTAGTAAGACCAATGACCGAAGCAGAGACAAACTACACAACAACAGAGAAAGAGATGCTTGCAGTTGTTTATGCATTTGAGAAGTTTCGATCATATCTAATCATGAACAAGAGTGTTGTTTACACGGACCATTCTGCTTTGAAATACCTCTTCAACAAGAAAGACGCCAAAGCACGATTGCTTAGATGGGTCTTACTTCTTCAGGAATTTGATTTCAAAGTTATCGATACCAAGGGAGCTGAAAACTATGCAGCCGATCACCTCTCTCGTCTTGAAAACCCTTACGAAAATGTTTTTGATCCAAAAGAGTTACCGAGACTTTCCCTCTTGAACTTTAAATGCTATGTGACTTTCTCTGATGATCAAAATACCCGTGGCTTTGCCGATATAGCAATTACCACGCGGGTATTTTCTTATCAAAGGCATGACGGAGACAACCCCCCCCATAAAAAGAGGAAGTTTTTCACGAGGAACTAAAGCATTACTTTTGGGATGATCCCTATCTCTTTCGAACATGTGCGGATCAAATCATCCGTAGATGTGTATTTGGCCAAGAAGCTCTTGAAATTCTCAAAGCTTGCCATGAAGGACCCACCGGGGGCCATCACAGTGCCAACATCACAGCTCGGAAAGTATTTGATGCCGGTTTTTATTGGCCTACATTTTATAAGGATGCCTACGAATTGATCAAATCTTGTGATGCATGTCAAAGACAAGGGCAATAAAATCTCTCAAGGATGAGATGCTCAAAAGCAATCAAGTTTGTGAAATTTCGATGATTGGGGTATTGATTTTACGGGACTTTGCCGTCGTTAGAGGAACAAAATATATTCTAGTAGCCGTCGACTATCTTTCTAATGGGCTGAGCGAAAACGCTCCCCACCAACGATGCTGGAGGTAGTGTGAAGTCCTTAAAATCCCTTTTTCTCCCGCTTCGGTGCTCCTGAGAGCGAGCAATACCCAAAATAAGCGATCGTGGGCCCCATTTTTGTACGACAAATTTGATTAAAGTTATGTCTAAATATGTATACCCATCAGTCTTTCGACTCCTCTACCACCTCAGACGGAGTGGTCATGTTGAAAGTCCCGAATCGAGGTCTCAAAGAATTTTGGAGAGGGAGCGGTTGGAGAAAACCGTGCCTCATGGTCCGAACCCCCCCCCCCCCCCCCCCCCCCCCCCCCCCCCCCCCCCCCCCCAAACTAGATATGCATTATGGTGCTTTTAGAACGCTTATAAGACTCCAATCGGGATGTACTCCGTACAGTTAGTCTATGGGAAAGGCGTGTCATTTACGTTGAACTAGAACATAAAGCATATTGGGCTCTTAAGCATGCCAACTTCGATTTAAAGACCGCGAGCGATCATCGAAAGCTCCAACTCAATGAACTAACGAGCTTCTGTGATCAGCTTACGAGAATTCGCTAATCTACAAGGAGGAAGATAAGAAAACTTACACGATTCAAGATAAAGAACCGAATCTTCAATGTTGGTGATCAAGTCTTGCTTTTCAACTCCCGATTAAAGATTTTCTCCAGAAAGCTCAAATCCCGATGGTCCGGACCTTTCACAATCACCGAAGTTTATCCTTATGGCACTGCCAAGTTGTCTCATGCTGATGGTTCGAATTTCAAAGTCAATGCCACCGTCTTAAGCATATATGAAGGGATACACACCATTGGTTATCCCGGACTCCAGACTTCCCCCTAAGGAACTAAATTCAGGGATCGAGTCGAGCTTGTGACTCGGTGACCAAAAACAAGCCGGCTTCATGGGAGTTCACCCTATGCTTATCCTTTCTATTT
Source organism: Tanacetum coccineum (assembly GCA_026074375.1). Lineage (NCBI taxonomy): Eukaryota > Viridiplantae > Streptophyta > Magnoliopsida > Asterales > Asteraceae > Tanacetum > Tanacetum coccineum. Next base: position 128,739 of record BQNB010000840.1, read on the forward strand.
TCTTTTATTTTCTTCTCTAATGTGTTGTGTTGAGAGAGGCTTGTACTCTCTCTGATTTCTCGATGTTTGTTGCTTGTTTGTTGTGATTTTTGCAGGATTCTCCCAACAAATTCAATGAAGCCTCTCGTGTCCGGTTGATTTGTCCCGTTCTACTCAAGCTTCTCATCCTTTGAGTGAAATTAGTTTGGGGAGATCCATATCCTTTGAACATTATCGATTAACAGTCTTATTTTGCATACCTATAAACGGCTTTAGTATTTACGTAAAAACCCGACTTTAAAACATTGAGGACAATGTTTCGTTTTTGTTTGGGGAAGGGATCTATCGATTTGATGTTACTTGCTTATTGTTTTGTTCTCAGTACCCTGTTTTCCCCCAAAAATAGCAAAAATTTTAAATTTTTTAAGTTCTTAGTTGTCAATATATATATAAAAATATATATATTTATTTATAAAAATTATGTTTAAGTACAAAAAATGTAGGTTTTCCGTTGGTAAGAATAAAAAGTAATTTTTACCCGATAAGTACGTGTAGAGTTCTAGTTTTTCCTTAAACAATAATGATGATAGTTTGTTGCGGGGGATAGTCTCATGTTGACTTTAAACAAGCATAGGACTGAAATCGTTAGTAAATGAGACTTGTGCTTAATCTCAAGAAGATTTTAAATATGCGAGTTGGATTTATATAGGATAAGTATTTGCAAATTTCTTTTGTGAAGATAGAAGATGATAGTGTTGTTTACGAATTGGATGCTAAACAAAGTTTATTTGGAAAATAAAGGCTTATAAGAATAACTTGGATTTTCTCCGCTATTTAGACGTATGTCTCAGTCTATATTAAGCCCTTAAAGTTTATTGCCTACAATAAACTTTGTGTTAAAGTCCTCCCTAGAGAACTATGAACGTCCGCCCCGCCTACACACCAAGAAACAACACCCCCCGCCCTCGCCGGTCCTCACGTGTCTCATCCGTACCTCGTGATTCTTACAATGCTGTCGTGCTTAGAGAGACATACCGTCTTACCAACTCGCTCCCCGAATGTCACAACCACACTCACATTTCATGACCGAACTAACTGCCTTTATCAGATTGATGAGACAAACCTATTTGTAAATAAGAATTTTAGTTCGAGTTTATACTTTGGTTTTCTTAAACAAAATTTTTCTATTTGCAAAAATAACATGTTAAATCAAATAATTAGTGCTAATTCAGTTTTAAAGTAAAGCTAAAAAAAAATTCTATCTAAAAAATATAGTTGGTGAAAAAAAAGTATGCAAGTTATAAAATCCTTTAAGTGTTAATAAGTATATGCAAACTCCATCGCAATAAGTACATGGGATTCGTCGGTTCTGGTCTCCCGATGTGACATCGAACGAAAGCGATGGAGGATTTGTATATTTTAGTGTGGGTTGGTATCATAATAAGTACGCGAGCTCTTGTCGGAGGCGAGGCAATTTGTCGTCGAAAGAAAGTGATACTGATTTAGCCTATAAAGTAAATAGTAAATAATAAAAGTTAAAAAGTGAGAAAATAAATAGTATTAAAGTTTATTTTTCTAAAACCAAGGTTATTCTTTTGAGCTACAGGTTTGCAAAAAGTTACAAGGCTCTTTTTCATCGAAAGTTCATGCGTTTGGTTTAGTATTCTCAGGATGGGGTGTCAAAAGCCTTAGCACTTACACCGATGACGGTGGGATGATCGCTAGAGTAGGAAAGTCATTCATGGGGGACAATTGTGAACCAAAACGATGTCTGGCCTAAGGAGCAGTTTTTGTTTGCTTTGAGATGTGATCTTGCTTAGTGATTAACATGTTTGCCAAAAGGCCAGTGTAGCTGGTCGGAATTTCATTATCTAAATATGTGGGATTTATGGCTTTAAATTATTTTTAAACACACACACCTAAATATATGATTTATGTCGGGAATAGGGATTTCACATGTTGTAATTATAAAGTAGTCTTAGCATCTTTAGTTCGTAATTTAGCGTGATCTTATTTTTTAAGCTTAACTTGGGGAAAAGTGAAAAAATCTGGGAATGATGAGTTATACTTTTAGACACTTAATTGTGCTTTTTGTTCTATGATCCCTAAAGTTACCAAATTTTCGAGGTAATGTAAAGAATAACATTATGTCAAATAAGTTGTAAGTTAGGTAGTTAATTTTCAAGAAAAATCATAAAAGAGAAAAATCTTTTAGAAAATGGAACGTCAGGGGTGTTTTATAAATTGTGATCTCTTATCTCTCTCACAAAAATCTTTGCTACTTTTCAATGGTTTAGTTTGGGAAATTTTCGAGATATTTCGGTTTATAAAGGCATGTGATATTGCGTGGGACACCACAATCGTTTAGTTTGGGGAATATTGATAAGTGTAAAATACAATAATCCATTTAATGCTTTAAAAAGTAGCCCAAATAAACCCAAAAAAAGACCACAAAATAGCAAAAATATGCTTGTATTTGTGTTTTGTGTAGTGTGCAGGTATGTATAAGTTCAAAAATCACAAGAAAAACAGTCCAAAAACGGGCAAGACGGGCACACGAAACAGAAAAAGGTGTTCCAATAATGAGCTAATAAAGATTCAAAGCCGAAGCTCAGAAAGAAGAAAACAGTCAAGCTCAGTCAAATCTAGTCAAAAGATAGTCAATAAAAGTCAACAAAGCCCAAAAAACCCTAGCCTATGTCTCTTTTACAACAACCACAAGGGCTAAAACTTGATTTTCGAAAGTTATTTAATAACTAGAAATAGTAAAAAGGAGGACAAGGCATTGTGTAATTATCCCCAATCCTATAACAGTTTTAACTGTCTAAAAATAGGCGCGAAACCTAGTTACTATTCACCCATCGTCCCACCTTTCACCCCCAGGGTAAATCAAAGGGGTTTTCCAAATTAAAGGGTGCTTAGGTCAATTCATGAGCTCTCTAACACAAATGAAGGACAAATCTGTCTTTATCAAGGGATTATTAACCCTCTCCTAATCAAGGCCCCGTCAATACAATGGTGAAAGCACAATGGAATGTGGCGGGTTTTTGAGCAAAAACATCACTAAAGAAGCACAATGCCACCCAAAAGAGAATGACTGCTCGGCAATCTAAGGTTGTCACAAATCAATCCAACAGCCAACTAATAGAAGCTCAAATGATTAAAAGAAATGTATTGGTTGAGATTGAAAGTTTAGGAGGGCAAAGGGCAAAAGAAGGCATAGAAGGATCCAAGGCGGCCTATAAATAGGCCTACTTCATCACACAACACCATCTAGTTTTGTAGTAATTTTTTTAGTCTAGCTTAATTTCGTAACTTTTACTTAATGGTTGTGTAATTTTTTTTAGCATTGTAATCTAGTATTCTTCTAATTATGAAAATTCAGTTTAGATTATTTTGGGTTCCGACAATGTCTCTTGTGTTTACAGGTATACTGCAGGTGTTCAAAACTTCCACATACATAGCAGGCTTTCTTGATCATTACAAAGTCACTTCCTAGCTATTATGACTTTTGATTATTCCAGTTCCTTTGATTTCCCCTAGGCCTTTGTGACCTGTACATTTTGCATACTTCACAGTTGGTTTCCTACACTTTTCAGTATTATTAACTTTAGAGACACTAGGACAACCAGTTTCTTTTACAAACCTAATCATAGGTTTTGATACAACATTACCAACTGATCCTCCTTGTTCAGAGAAAGAGGCACTATTACTTTTCCATATTGCCTTCTGCTCATCACTTACATCTTTTGACACATCTATACTAGGTGTAGGCCTACTATAATCAGTAACAGTATCATCAACAAACTCAGGCAAACCCATCTAAGACAGATCTTTCTTAGGAGGTGAATAGACTTGTGCAGGAGGGGGTGGGACAACACTATACTCATTAAATCCCAGACCCTTCTTATCTTTATCTAGTCTTTGATTCCCTAAGAGACTGTCTAGATCTTTTAAAGCATTGTCAAAATTTTCTATTTGAAAGTCTATGCTTTCTTTTTCTTTCTTTACCTCCTCAAGTTCATTCTTGAGATTTTCAATTTTATTATCTCTAATCTCTATATCTCTCTTAAGGACTCTAATTCTTTCACAGAATTTAATTTCATTTTCTTTAAATTCAACTAATCTAGCCTCAACTTGTGATAAACCTCTTTTCTAGTTATACAAGTCAGTCTCACAATCACTAAGTTCTTCATTTAACTTCATAACTATATTGTTGAGGTTTTCTGTGTTTTTCCTACATGATTTAGAACAAAAGGAATCATCATATACCTCATTATCTGAACTAAAAGAACTTCTTGAAGATGTATATGCCATTAATGCAAAGTTTGTAGGATGCTCTTTTTCTTATTTAAAGCTTCTCAAATAGCTCTGATACCACTTGTTATTCCTAAACTTGGATCTAATGCCTTAGCTTGTAAGGTTATTGTCACCTTGGATAAATCCAAACTAACATTGAGAGAAACTTTGTTAAGATGTTTCACCAAAGGTTAGGCGGAATCTAACCTTTAATGATCAAGAAGAATAACAATGAAATGAATGGAATAGTGAGTTACACAAAAAGCTTTAATATTATTGATGTAATAATGCGAGTACTCAAATAGTACTAGGGTTTACACAACCTTAAAGCTATGAGAGAATGTATTTTAGATTGATATTGAAGATGTATATTTCTACTCTAACCTAAGGACTCCTTTTATAGCACAAGGAGCCCTGTACAAGATAAGACATAAATTGTATCTCCTAAACAAAAGAGATATACACAAGATACATTCCAAATATAACAATAACGCGTATTTAACTCAGAGTAGATCTTATCTTCATGCAGCAGTGGAAAGTCTTCAATAGTGGCAAAACTTCTCAGCAGTGTAAACATTAGCAGTGGGAAGATTTACACTAACAGTAGGAAAAGTACTCTAGCAGTGGGAATGAATATGACTAACAGTTGAAATGCCTTCGAGCATTTTATTCCCCATCTTCAAATCAAGGTTTCTAGAATAAAATGCTAACCTGGAGAGGATGCTTCTAAACACCTCATCATCTTGGACTGTTTGCAATACTATATATCTTCATTAGGAGTTCATTAGCCATTTCTGAGTATTGATCTACTTGCATCTTGTTACACAGCATCACAGTTGTGAGTCCTTTTGTCAAAGGATAGTCTTTCTTCACTAGCATGAAAATCTTATGTCCCCTTCTAGTAGATACATGATGAACACCACATGTATCATACAACTTCCATTCCAAGGGATCATGCATGTACTTTTGAAGTGCCCATAGTTGTCTTAGATCTGGGTTCATAAATCCTCTTTAGCTCAACCCGAAAGCAACTTCTCTTTGTCCTTTATGGGTCGTAGTGTCTTCGAAATCTCTTGACCAGGCTCCAAAAGCTTATCCAAATCATCCATCAAATTTCCGTAGCATCTCCTTCAAATATTGATAAACTTCTGTATATCCCCAACTCTGACATCTTCCAATACTTATTTGTCCTTCAAGTAGACTTCCCAATCGTTTTAATAGGAGACGTTTTTACCTGTAAGCATCAATTGTAAACTTCCTCTGCAGGTACTATCTCCATCATCTTCTTAAGCTCTTCCTCAGATAGCTCTTTAGGTTCTTTAGTTTGTTGCTCTTGAGAGAGTTCTGAACCTGAGGCTTTAGTTGTCTTCAATTTCTTTAAGCTTTTTTGAGCCAACTGAATTCCTAGTCTCTTAAGTATTTTACTTTCTAGTTTGGAATCCATAGGTACAAAATCTTGAATCTTTTCCCAAATAGAAAGTAATTTTTTCTTCATTAATGATCAAAAGTCATTCCTTTGAAGTCTTTTGCTTCCCACCAGCAAGCTTCTTAATACTGATGTGTATAATTTTCTTCTCTCTGTCTGGTAGTTAGCTTGCTTTGCTGAGCTTGGTACTTCTTGATTTGAGCAAGATCCCTTTGATACTTGAGCAATTCATTAATCAATTCAATCTTCTCATTATGTGATAATTCAGCTTCAGCTTGTTCATACTCACTCAAGTGCTTTGCAACCATCTCATTGCTCCTATCAAGTTCTGCAATCATCATATCAAGTTCCTGTTGAGCATGAATCCTGACTATCTCAGAGTCTCTCTCAGCTTGTTCTCTTATTCTTTGATCTTCTAGAGCAAACTCTTCTTCTAATTCTTTAGCTAGCTGAGCACTCATTTGATCTAGAACCTTTTCTTTACTAGGCTTTTCAGGTTCTGTCATGATCCCTTTTCCCTTGTCCTTCTTACTAATAGATGGTATGTTGACAGATATAGGAGACGATGGTTCAATGACATTTCCTCTTAAAGATCTCGCCACTCTTGGTGTTGCCACACTGGCAGTGGTAAAAACAGCAACAGTGGGAAAACTTCTACTATCAGTGGCAACAGCAGGGGAAACACCTATACTAGCAGTGGTAAAAACTAACTTTGAACCTCCATTGGCTAGAATATTTGCAGCTTCCAAAGTGATTAAGACATTGACCATTTCACCTATACTTTCACTCCCTTTGTCAGTACTTTTCTTAACCAAATCCTCCCCTTGATCCATCCCCCCTATGTTTGGAGCATCCTCCTGAGCAAAGCCTTCTCTCATCTTCTCATTATCCTCAAGAGTCTTGATTCTGGTCTTCAATTGAGTGATTTCTAGATCTTGACTCTGAATCTTTGCTTCCATGAGTGAGTGTTGCCTTTGCAGGCTGGTACAAATATCCATCAATTTCGTTAGTTGTTGTTGCATACTGCCCTCACCACCACCAAGAGAAGTAACCCTTGGTGATGCTTCATGGGGCATGGCAGAGGTCTTAGCAATGTTTTCCCTGTCATGCCCTGCATCTAAGCTAGTGGCAGTAGGGAAAGCCTCCCCATGTCTGTCATCTCCTGATGGAGATGCAGTCTCATCTGCTCTAGGTGAAGGGACTTTAGACTGAGAAATCTGTATAGTCCTTTTGGTTAATCTCCTATGTATGGGAATGTCAGAAGGAGATGGTGATGGTATAGTTGTTTCTTGTTGTTGAGGTTCTTGAGAAGTAGTTTGATCATGTTGAGGAGTAGGTTCATCTTGAGCTGAGGGTGTGTGATGGGGCTCAGTTGGGTTTTCTGAGCCTTCACCCTGTGTAACTATCATAGAATCAAACAAAGGGACAGTCCGACCAGAAAAACTTGGACTGTTGACTCTCAGGGTAGAAAACACTTTTGGTGTGTGAAAGGGTACATCATAAATTGCAGACTTTTTGTTAACACCAAATTGACTCATTTTCAAACATTGTTCAATAAACCTAGGGTACATTAGAAATTTACCCTTACTTTTTATATTTCTCACCATACCATCAAAAATCATTTTAGAGAAATTATAAACTCTGTTGGTTGCCAAACAAACAATAGCAGTGGCAATATTACTACTAAACTCATTAAAGCTTGTACTCTTTGGACTTAGACACTGCATAATGGTATGAATGAGAAACTTCCACTGATGTGAAAATTGGCCTTTTTGAAAAGAGAATCTTTGGTTTGGTAAAATATTATAGCCCATCAGTGAAAGGTTTTCAAAAAGATCAGTGTCAGGCAAAGTACTAATACCTTCAGCATCATTAAGTTTGAGATGCCTCCTAATCGATGATTCAGTGAGAGTACGTTGCCTGCCATTAACCGTAGCAATAATCTTTGTTGCTTCATCCACTGTTTCGACCCTAGCCTGCACAAGTCTATTCACCTCCTAAGAAAGATTTGTCTTAGATGGGTTTACCTGAGTTTATTGATGACACTGTTACTGATTATAGTAGGCCTATACCCAGTGTAGATGTGTCAAAAGATGTTAGTGCTCGTTCACTTGAACAAGGAGGATCATTTGAATAATGTTGTACTCAAAACTATGATTAGGTTTGTAAAAGAAAAATGGTTTGTCCCTCCTAGTGTCTCTCAAGACTATAATACTAAAAATCCTAGGAAAACCAACTGTTGAAGTTGTGAGATGTACTAGGAAAACTCACAATAAAGTACATAAAGTTAAGGTGTAACAATTTTGGTCCTCGACTAATTAAGGATTGGGGATTCTGATGATCGAAAGTGGAAATTAAATCACACCTATTCTTAAAATGATAGACCTACATTGAACAAGATAGATGAACAGTATACCAGGGAATAGTAGAAAAGAAAAGAATCATCTAAACAAAATAAAAATCATCCTAGAGGGGGGAACCAAAGGAATTGGAACAATCAGGATTTTTTCCCCAAATTAGCTAGGAAAAACTTTGTTGATGCAAAATAAAGCTGTTACATTTGTTGGTTGCTTTGACATTTGGAAGTTTGACTTGCAAACAAAATATATGGGTGGATAAGAGGGAAAACCTGGTCCAAAGGAAAAACCCTTAACAATGGCAAACATGAAATACCCATCTAAACCAACTTTGAATATAGTTGTCATAAAAATGTCATCCCTTGTTGAACCAACTCATTCACATGTAAAAAGACCCTTTGTATGAAAAACAGTAGTTAAAAATAAAGTTTGGGTTCTAACTGTTAGAACAAAATTTCCCACTATTGGCTTAAAAGTTCCCACTGTTAAGCCAACAGTTGCTGCTGATAAGGGAAACAAGGGAAAAGCTGTTAAGGCCTCAGCCTGTTGGATTTGGAAACCTAAGCAAAATCAACCTGATCAAGGTTCAAATCTCACTGGTGTATCAGTGATCTTCAAGAAATACAAATACATTAATACATGAGGCAGGCCCAAGTCAGTGATGGCTTTGGGTCCATAAGAGGATTAAACTCTTTTCTTATTGTGCATGGCATCCACCGGATATATTGATGATAAAGGATATTAGGACGTGGTGCTCTGGCAATGACATTGGTGGTAACATATCTATCTGTTTTGATTTTGAGCCTTATAATGGAGGATATGTGTCATTTGGACATAGAGGAGGAATGATTACTGGTAAAGGTACAATTAAGACCAGTAAACTTGAGTTTGAAAATGTTTACTTTGTGAAAGAACTGAAATATAATCTGTTTAGTTTTTTTTCTGTTTTTTTTTTTGTTTTTTTTTTAATTCAAGGAAATTTTTTAGTGTTTTTTTTTTTTTTTTTCCCAGATTTTATTAGTTTTTTTTTTTATTAGGTTGTATCTCAAATTTGTGATAACAAAAATAGTGTTCTGTTCACTGATTCTGAGTGCCTTGTGTTGGGGAAGGATTTTAAGTTAGTTGATGATACTCATGTGTTGCTTAGGACTCCTAGACAGCAGAATATGTATTCCATTGACTTGAAAAATATTGTCTCTCATAAGAACTTAACTTGTCTGATTGCTAAGGCCTCTAAAGATGAAAGTATGTTATGGCATAGAAGATTAGGCCATCTGAACTTTAAAACCATGAATAAACTGGTTAGGAATAATATGGTTAAAGGATTGCCTTCCAAAAGTTTTGTAAATAACCATACTTGTGTTGCTTGTCTGAAAGGAAAGCAGCATAAGGCTTCGTGTAAGTCCAAGTTAGTGAATTCTGTTTCTGTTTCTAAGCCCTTTCACACTTTGCATATGGATTTGTTTGGACCTACTTCTGTCAGTAGCCTTAATCATAAATGGCATTGCTTAGTTGTGACTGATGATTTTTCTAGGTTAACTTAGACTTTCTTTCTAAAATCCAAGGATGAAACATTTAGGATCCTTAGAAATTTTATAACTGAGATAGAAAATCTAAAGGATTAAACGTTAAAAAATAATCAGTGTGATAATGGGGGTGGAGTTTTGGATATAAGAAATATGGAGAATTTCTTGTTCTAGGAGTATGGCATTAGTATGAGTTTAGTAATGCAAGAACCCCTTAGCAGAATGGTGTAGCTGAAAGAAGAAATATGAATCTCATTGAAGCAATAAGGACCATGTTCGCTGATGCTAAACTTCCTGTTACCTTTTGGGCTGAAGCAGTTAACACTGCTTGCTATGTCCAAAACAGGGTTTTAGTGATTAAGCCTCATAATAAGACCCCATATGAACTCTTTAATAAAAGATCCCCTGCTATAGGATTCTTAAGACCATTCGGGTGTAATATCATGATCCTTAATACCTTGGACCACTTAGGTAAGTTTGATGCTAAAGGAGAGTTTTTGCTTGTACAAGTGTATGTAGATGACATTATATTTGTATCATCAAATCCAAAGTTGTGTAGAGAATTTGAGGCTCTAATGCATGACAAATTCAAAATGAGTGCTATGGGTGAACTTAAGTTTTTTCTAGGCCTGCAAGTGTTACAAAAGAAAGATGGTATCTTCCTCTCACAAGACAAGTATGTTGTTGATATTCTCAAAAAGTTTGGATACACAGATATAAGATCAGCAAATACTCCCATAGATAGGGAGAATCCTTGGGGGAAAAGATGGAAACTGGTGTAAGATTTGGGAAATTCCTATGTATAGATCCATGATTGGATCATTAATGTATCTCACTGCATCAAGACCAGATATCATGTTTGCTGTCTGTGCATGTGCTAAACACCAAGTGACACCTAAAGAGTGTCATCTCTATGCTATTAAGAGAATTTTTAGGTACCTAAAAGGTCACCCTAAGTTGGGACTTTGGTATCCTAAAGAGTCTCCTTTTGACTTGGTTGCATATTAGACAGTTGATTAATGGTGTGTTAATCAAGATTAGAAAATCTATATGGAGTTGTCAGAGTTTTAGGGAAAGGGAAAAAGTATTTGATCTCTTGGCAATGCAAGAAGCAGACCATTGTGGCCACTTCCATAACTGAGGCAGAGTATGTAGCAGTTGCAAGTGGATGTGGGCAAGTGCTTTGGATACAAAATCAGTTGCTAGACTATGGGTACAATTTTATGAATACTAAGATATATATTGATAATAACAGTGCAATTTGTATTGTTAAAAATCTTGTCTATCACTCTAAAACAAAACATATTGAGATAAGACATCACTTTTATAGAGGGGCCTGTTATAAAAAGAAGTTAATTTATGTTTGATCATATTAATACAGATGGATATAATGTAGCAGATCTTATAAGAACTAGATCTTTTAACAAAAGCTTTTGATGTGGGGAGGTTCCAGTACTTAGTTGTAAGTATTGGGATGCTCAATCCCTAAAATGTCTGTCTCTTGATTTTTGTAAAGTTTAGTATAGGATTTGCAATGTTATTAGATCAATATGTGTTAGTACAGCTAGAGTAAATGCAATGCTAGTCATTTTCCCGCTACGTTTCGTTTCACTGCTAGTGTAAACTGTTCCCACTTTTGGGCTACTTTCCACTGTTAAGTGTTTTTCCTTGGGTTTTGGACACAACAATTTGCAGGAAGAAGTCTCTATGATGTCATCAATGATGTATCAAGGATGGAACCACACCTCATATGTACTAATTTTGTAAGTCAATCTGTCTTGGGTTAGGGTATAGGAACCTCTAGGTTTTAGTGGTTTCATAGATACTAATGGCGTCTTTAGACTGTTCTCCACTGGTGAGTGAAAGGTTCTTGTGTGACAATTGAAGGCCTTAGCTAAATTTACTTCTTGAGTCCTTAACTTTTGAGACACTGTAGTATGAGTCTTTATTCATAGGTTATACATAAAAATGGTTCTCAAGAGTTACCTTCATGTCTAACTAGGCGTTCTTAGTATGTATGATGAGTGCTGAGACATTTGGGTGTGTAATTATTGGAGAAGGGACGTATACTGCCAAGACATTTGACCTAGTATGGATGTGGTAGGGTGGTGCCTCAGGGAACATTTCATGGGTTAAACAGGGATACAGTGGTGAATATGTGTATTAATTTTCTTCATGGGTCAGATAGCGAGCAAAGGACTCATGAATTCATGCATGTCTATCTTGCTTATGCAAGTGTGTGTGTATGGATAGGGTAGGCTTACTTTTGTTTTTTGATGATAAGTTATTACCCTTAGGAATATTTCCCTCTGTTGCCCAACTTGTTTCAGGTTAGGTTCGTTTCCATGTTAGACTAATTTTTCCCACGGGACAATTAGCCATTGTACTGTTGGACTAAAAAATTTTTAATATTTCCGTTGAGTTTTTTGCCGTTTTCTTCGCTCTTATAAGGATTATTATATTGGTGTTTTCAAGATTAATTATATTAATGTTTTCTAGTTTTCGTCATCATAAAGTTTCATTATCTTGATTCGGCCCAATCTTATACCTTTTTAGACTCAATAAAATCTCAATTGTAGTCTCCCACAATACCAACTAACCTAATCATATTTTACCCAGCACCATAAACCATCAATTTATCAATGGCAAAGCTTGCTTTTTGTGATTATCACAACATGGTGGCTATTTTGGAGAAAACAGAGCACAATGCTGATTTCCACCAGATAGTGGACTTCCTTGAAGCCTCTCACATAAGGTATGCTTTGATGGTTAGTCCCACTGTCTATGTTTCACACATTCGACAGTTTTGGTCCACTGCAAGGGTCGAAACAGTGGATGGAGAAACAAATATTATTGCTAAAGTTAATGGCAAGCAAAGGACTGTCTCTGAATCATCAATTAGGAGGCATCTCAAACTAAATGATGAGGAAGGTATTAGCACTTTGCCTGACAATGAGCTTTTTGAAAACCTTTCACTGATGGGCTATAATATTTTACCAAACCAAAGATTTTCTTTTCAAAAAGGCCATTTTCACATTAGTGGAAGTTTCTCATTCATACCATTATGCAGTGTCTAAGTCCAAAGAGTACTGGTTTCAATGAGTTTAGTAGTAATATTGCCACTGCTATTGTTTGTTTAGCCACCAACAGAGTTTATAATTTCTCAAAAATGATTTTTGATGGTATGATGAGGAATGTCAAAAGTAAGGGTAAATTTCTTATGTACCCTAGGTTTCTTGAAAAACTTTTAAATATGAGTCACTTTGGTGCTATCAAACACACTGAGGTTTACAATGTGCGTTTTCACACTCAAAAAGTGTTTACTACCCTAAGAGTTAACAGTCTAAGTTTTTTTGGTAGGACTGTCCAGTTGTTTGAATCCATGTTAGTTCCACAGGGTGAAGGCTTAGCAAACTCAACTGAGCCCCATCACACACCCTCAGCTCAATATGAATCTACACATCAAGAAGATCAAACCACTTCTCCGAAACCCATCCAACCAGACATAATAGTTCCATCACCATCTCATTCTGACATTCCCACACCTAGGAGGTTAACTAGAGGGACTATACAGATTTCTCAGTCTAAAATCCCTTTACCTGGAGCAGATGAGACCGCATCTCCAACCAGAGATGACATACATAAGGAGGCTTTCCCTACTGCCACTAGCTTAGATGCAGGGCAAGACAGGGAAAACATTGCTAAGACCTCTGCCATGCCCCATGAATCATCACCAAGGGTTACTTCTCTTGATGGTGGTAAGGGCAGTATGCAACAAAAACTTCAAGAACTGATGGATATGTGTACCAACTTGCAACAACAACACTTACTTATGGAGCAACGGATTCAGAGTCAAGATCTAGAAATCACTCAGTTGAAGAACAGAGTCAAGACTCTTGAGGATAATGAGAAGACGAGAGAAGGATTTTCTCTGAAGGATGCTCTAAACACAAGGGGGATGGATCAAGGGGAGGATTTGATAGCTGTAAATGCTGAGATCAACAATGAAAAGAGTACTAAAAAAGGAAGTGATAGTACATATGAGATGGCAAATGTATTGAGCACTTTGGGAGTTGCTAACGTTCTATCTAGTGGAATTATAGCATTTGCCCCTGCTGGTGTTACCACTGCTAGTGGAAGTTTTCCCACTACTGCAATTTTTACCACTACTAGTGTTACAACACCATATACAAGAAAGACAAGAGCTTCAAGAGGGATCATTATTGAATCTTCACCTCCCATATATATCAGCATACCATCTATCAGCAAGGAGGACAAGGGAAAAGGGATAATGACAGAACCTGAACAGCCTAGTAAAGAAAAGGTACTAGAACAATTCCATCACCATCTCATTCTGACATTTCCACACCTAGGAGGTTAACTAGAGGGACTATACGGATTTATCAGTCTAAAGTCCCTTTACCTGGAGCAGATGAGACCGCATCTCCAACCAGAGATGACAAACATAGGGAGGCTTTCCCTACTGCCACTAGCTTAGATGCAGGACAGGATAGGGAAAACATTGCTAAGACCTTTGTCATGACCCATGAATCATCATCAAGGGTTACTTCTCTTGATGGTGGTGGGGGCAGTATGCAACAAAAACTTCAAGAATTGATGGATATGTGTACCAACTTGGAACAGCAACACTTACTTATGGAGCAACGGATTCAGAGTCAAGATCTAGAAATCACTCAGTTGAAGAATAGAGTCAAGACTCTTGAGGATAATGAGAAGACAAGAGAAGGATTTGCTCTGGAGGATGCTCCAAACACAGGGGGGATGGATCAAGGGGAGGATTTGATAGTTATAAATGATGAGATCAACAATGAAAAGAGTACTGAAAAAGGAAGTGATATGATAGATGAGATGGCAAATGTATTGAGCACTTTGGGAGCTGCTAATGGTCTATCTAGTGGAATTACAACATCTACCCCTACTGGTGTTGCCACTGCTAGTGGAAGTTTTCCCACTACTGCAATTTTTACCACTACCAGTGTTACAACACCATATACAAGAAATACAAGAGCTTAAAGAGGGATCATTATTGAATCTTCACCTCCCATATCTGTCAGCATACCATCTATCGGCAAGGAGGACAAGGGAAAAGGGATAATGACAAAACTTGAACAGCCAGTAAAGAAAAGGTACTAGAATAAATGAGTGCTTAGCTAGCTAGAGAATTAGAGGCCAAGTTTGCACAAGAAAATCAAATAATAAGAGAACAAGCTGAGAGAGACTCTAAGATAGTCAGGATTCATGCTGAAAGAGAACTTGAAATGATGATTGCAGAACTTGATAGGAGCAATGAGCTGGTTGTAAAGTGCTTGTGTGAGTATGAACAAGTAGAAGCTGAATTGTCACATGATAAGAAGGTTGAACTGATTAATGAACTACTTGAGAATCAAAGGAACCTTGCTCAAATCAAGAAGTATCAAGCTCATCAAAGTAAGCTAGCTACAAAGGCTGAAAAAAGAAAATTCTACATGTCTGTATTAAGAAGCAATGCTGGTTAGAAAGTCAAAGACTTCAAAGGAATGACTTTTGAGCAGATTGAAGAAAAATTCATTTCAGTTTGGGAAAAGATTCAAGATTTTGTGCCTATGAATTCCAAACTAGAAAGTGAAAGAGTTAAGAGACCAGGAAGTCAGTTGGTTCAAGAAAGCTCTAAGAAATTGAAGACAACTAAAGCTTCAGGTTCAGAACCCTCACAAGAATAACAAACTAAAAAACCTAAAGAGCTATCTGAGGAAGAGCTTAAGAAGATGATGGAGATAGTACCTATAGAAGAATTTTACATTGAAGCTCTACAGGCAAAATATCCTATTATGGATTGGGAAATCTATTCTAAAGGACAAAGAAAGTATTGGAAAATTATCAGAGTTGGGAATCATACAGAAGTTTATTAAATATTTGAAGATATGCTAAAGAAATTTGATAGAGAGGATCTGGATAGGCTTTGGAGTTTGGTCAAGAAGACTTTCAGCACTACAGACCCTACAGAGGACAAAGAGAAGGAGCTTTGGGTTGAGCTAAAGAGACTCTATGAACCAGATCCTAGAGACCAACTATGGGCACTTCAAAAATATATGCATGATCCTTTGGAATGGAGGCTTTATGATACATGTGGTGTTTATCATGTATCTACTAGAAGAGGACATGAGATTTTTATGCTAGTGGAGAAAGACTATCCATTGAAAAAAGGACTCACAACTGTGATGCTATGTAACAAGCTGCAAGTGGACCATTATTCAGAAATGGCTAATGAACTTCTAATGAAAATATATAGTATAACAAACAGTTCAAGATGACAAGATGTTTGAAAGCATCCTCTCCAGGCTAACATTTTATTCTAGAAACTTGATTTGAAGATGAAGTATCAAGTTTAGGGGAGGATTGTTGGGAATAAAATGCTCTAAGGTATTCCCACTGTTAGTAAGGATCATTCCCACTGCTAGAGTATCTTCCCACAAATTAATGTTGATTAGTCAAACAGAAGACTGAAGTTAATGATGATTAAAGAGATTAATGCTGATTGAGAATTTGACTAAATATTTTGGAAAGTATTAAATACTTAGTCATTGTATTTAATACATTTGACTAAATACATAGGAAAATATTGTAAGCCCATTAGGACTCCTTAGTGTATAAAAGGAGATGCTAGGGCATCTAGTTACATATCTCATTCAACATATAAACACATCATCAATCTGAAATACATTCTCTCATAGCTTTAAGGTTGTGTAAACCCTAGTACTGGTTGAGTACTCGTATTATTACATCAATAATATTAAAGCTTTTTGTGTAACTCACTGTTCTATTCATTTCATTATTTTATTCATTTCATTATTTTATTCATTTCATTGTTATTCTTCTTGACCATTAAAGGTTAGATTCCGCATAACCTTTGGTGAAACATCTTAACAAAGTTTCTCTCATAGTTAGTTTGGATTTATCCAAGGTGACAATAACCTTACAAGCTAAGGCATTAGATCCAAGTTTAGGAACAACAGGGTTTACAACCTTGAAGCTATATATCTACACACACTTTTTCTTAATGCCAAAACTATGTGTCTATGATCTCTTTATATAGAGAGATCATAAGACTTATAAGGAAACATAATTAATTACACATTAATTACAAGGAAACTGTATAAGGAAACTAAATCTTTTCTTTAAAGCATATCATCACTCCATCAATAATGTTGATCTTGTTTCCTTCTTTAGCATATCTTGTTTCCCAATCAGCATTAATATCTTCAGTCATTGACTTTAATCAGCATGTAATCTCTTTAATCAACATAAACAATATCCACTAGCAGCATTAACTTTATGCTAGCAGTACTAACTACTTAGAATATTTTCTTCAGTCTTCACTAGTAGTCTTAAGTCCTTCAGCAGTATTAAGTTAGTACTGGCAGTACTAACTTTGCTCTAGCAGTACTAAGTTTACTCTAGCAGTACTAACTGATTAGTACTGGCAGTTTCCAACACTTAGTATATTTCCATGTATCTTGAGCAGTACTAAATAATGCTTGGCAGTATAAAGTATGAAGACTTTAATTCCCAACAATCATCCCTTAAACTTGATATTCATCTTGTTAATCATCAAGTTTCTTCATTAAAGGCTTCTTGATCTTAACAATCCTCCCCTAAACTTGATGTTCATCTTTTGAATCTTCAAGTTTCTTGATAAGAAGCTTTATCTTCACTAGGAAGATGTATCTAAACACTTCTTGTATTATGACTTGTCATTTTCTTGTGTCAACTCTGCTCCTGCTCTCTTTTCATCATCAAATTGATCTTGCAATTTCATAGCTGCTTTATAACCAAGTCTTTCTTGCTCTTGTTACATTTTTGTCTTCAGGGCTATTTAACCTTACTAAATCTTCCAATCTGTTTCTAGGTTGCCCTGTAAATAAGAAAATCAGACCTTCTTGGGAACCCAAGCCATTACAGACCTGAATCTGCCTCTTAAATCAACATAGTCATATCTCTTCAAAGTGATTGATGCACTATTTAGTTTGATAGGTCTCCAAACCCAACATGCTAAGGCCTTAACTGTATTAACCCGATTTGTCCTAACAACATTAAAATGACTTTGTCTGGCAGTATTAAGTGAAATTGGGCTAGACCTAGTTAAGATTTTTCTTGAAACCATGTGCCTTTTTAGATTAGGGTGAGTAATTCTTGGAGAATTTTAATGGTTTACCCTTCTTGCATTATTCCATACTGGTTTTTCCTCCCTTTGACCATTTAGCTGTCTCTTTTGTTTACATGTATACTAGCAAGATTGCAAAATAAGCAGAACCCATATGTAAATTAAGCAAATAAGATAAGGTTTTTTTTACCTTAGAGCTGCAGAAAGTGGTTGTGGCGGCTGTGAGGTTGAAGATGGTTTGAACACGAATAAGGTTTTACAAGGTTTATGATGATATTATTTGGTGAAGAGAAATGTTTTTGTCATGCCCCTTTAGATTTTTTCAAGGTTGTAGTTTATATCCTTCAACTATGTAAGGTTTTCATTTGGCTATCAAAGTAGCTCGTATACTATAAGTACCAAGATTTAAAAATAAACAAAACCCATATGTAAAATAAGCAAATAAGATAAGGTTTTTTTTACCTTAGAGCAGTAGAAAGTGGTTGTGGCAGCCGTGAGGTTGAAGATGGTTTGAACACAGCTAAGGTTTAACAAGGTTTTTGATGATATTATTTGGTGGAGAGAAATGTTTTTGTCATGCGCCTTTAGGTTTATTCGGGTTTGTAGTTTATATCCTTCAACTATGTAAGGTATTTATTTGGCTCTCAAAGTAGCTCGTATACTATAAGTACCAAGATTGCAAAATAAGCAAAACCCATATGAAAAATAAGCTAAAGGGTATCTAAATAAGTACTTTTTTTACCAAGATTGCAAAATAATCAAAACCCATATGTAAAATAAGCAAATAAGATAAGGGTTTTTTTTACCTTAGAGCAGCACAAAGTGGTTGTGGCGTCCGTGAGGTTGAGGATGGTTTGAACACGACTAAGGTTTAACAAGGTTTTTAATGATATTATTTGGTGGAGAGAAATGTTTTTGTCATGCCCATTTAGATTTATTCGAGTTTGTAGTTTATATCCTTTAACTATATAAGGTTTTCATTTGGCTCTCAAAGTACCTCGTATACTATAAGTACCAAGATTGCAAAATAAGCAAAACCCATATGTAAAATAAGCTAAAGGGTATCCAAATAAGTACTTTTTTACCAAGATTGCAAAATAAGCAAAACACATATGTAAAATAAGCAAATAAGATAAGGGTTTTTTTTACCTTAGAGCAGCAGAAAGTGGTTGTTGCGGCCGTGAGGTTGAGGATGGTTTAAACACGGCTAAGGTTTAACAAGGTTTTTGATGATATTATTTGGTGGAGAGAAATATTTTTTTCATGTCCTTTAGGTTTATTCGAGTTTGTAGTTTATATCCTTCAACTATGTATGGTTTTCATTTGGCTCTCAAAGTAGCTCGTATACTATAATTACCAAGATTTCAAAATAAGCAAAACCCATATGCAAAATAAGCTAAAGGGTATCCAAATAAGTACTTTGTTTTTTACCAAGATTGCAAAATAAGCAAAACTCATATGTGAAATAAGCAAATAAGATAAGGGTTTTTTTACCTTAGAGCAGCAGAAATTGGTTGTAGCGGCTGTGAGGTTGAGGATGGTTTGAACACGGCTAAGGTTTAACAAGGTTTTTGATGATATTATTTGGTGGAGAGAAATGTTTTTGTCATGCCCCTTTAGGTTTATTCGAGTTTGTAGTTTATATCCTTCAACTATGTATGGTTTTCATTTGGCTCTCAAAGTAGCTCGTATACTATAAGTACCAAGATTGCAAAATAAGCAAAACCCATATGTAAAATAAGCTAAAGGGTATCCAAATAAGTACTTTTTTTTTACCAAGATTGCAAAATAAGCAAAACCCATATGTAAAATAAGCAAATAAGATAAGGTTTTTTTTTACTTTAGAGCAGCAGAAAGCGGTTATGGCGGATGTGAGGTTGAGGATGGTTTGAACACGGCTGAGGTTTAACAAGGTTTTTGATGATATTATTTGGTGGAAATAAATGTTTTTGTCATGCCCCTTTAGGTTTATTCGAGTTTGTAGTTTATATCCTTCAACTATGTATGATTTTTATTTGGCTCTCAAAGTAGATCGTATACTATTAGTACCAAGATTTCAAAATAAGCAAACCCCATATGTAAAATAAGCTAAAGGGTATCCAAATAAGTACTTTTTTTTACCAAGATTACAAAATGAGCAAAACCCGTATGTAAAATAAGGAAATAAGATAAGGATTTTTTACCTTAGAGCAGCAGAAAGTGGTTGTAGCGGCTGTGAGGTGGAGGATGGTTTGAATACGGCTGAGGTTTAACAAGGTTTTTGATGATATTATTTGGTGGAAAGAAATGTTTTTGTCATGCCCCTTTAGGTTTATTCGAGTTTGTAGTTTATATCCTTCAACTATGTATGATTTTCATTTGGCTCTCAAAGTAGCTCGTATACTATAAGTACTAAGATTGCAAAATAAGCAAAACCCATACGTAAAATAAGCTAAAGGGTATCCAAATAAGTACTTTTTTACCAAGATTGTAAAATAAGCAAAACCCATATGTAAAATAAGCAAATAAGATAAGGGTTTTTTTTACCATAGAGCAGCAGAATGTGGTTGTCACGGCTGTGAGGTTGAGGATGGTTTGAACACGACTAAGGTTTAACAAGGTTTTTGATGATATTATTTGGTGGAGAGAAATGTTTTTGTCCTGCCCCTTTAGGTTTATTCGAGTTTGTAGTTTATATCCTTGATCTATGTATGGTTTTAATTTGGCTCTCAAAGTAGCTCGTATACTATAAGTACCAAGATTGCAAAATAAGCAAAACCCATATGTAAAATAAGATAAAGGGTATCCAAATAAGTACTTTTTTTTACCAAGATTTCAAAATAATCAAAACCCATATGTAAAATAAGCAAATAAGATAAGGGTTTTTATACCTTAGAGCAGCAAAAAGTGGTTGTGGTGGCTGTGAGGTTGAGGATGGTTTGAACACGGCTAAGGTTTAACAAGGTTTTGATGATATTATTTGGTGGAGAGAAATGTTTTTGTCATGCCCCTTTAGGTTTATTCGAGTTTGTAGTTTGTATCCTTCAACTATGTATGGTTTTTATTTGGCTCTCAAAGTAGCTAATGTGGAACCCAGAAGGGGGGTTGAATAGTTTACAAGTTTGTTTTGCGTTTTAAAAGTTTGCTTTCAAAATATTTAGATTTGAGTTGTATGTTTAACCAATCAACAATATGAACCAACAATATAGCAATCTAAGCTAAAACTAAATAACATCGATAATAATAATGAAGAGATAAGGAAAAGAACAATCAAACCAAGACGCCAAGATTTTATAGTGGTTCGGCTATGAAGCACCTCTTCGCCCTACTCCATTCCTCGAGTATCCTACTCAAGATTTCACTATGTCAACAAGCTCCCTTTAGGCGTTGAAAACCGTTTACACATCGCTTACGTTGTTTTCCGACACTAAGCTAAATGTCGAGTCCTAATCTTAGCTAGAACCAATCTACCACTTCACAAGATATACACAATCACAAGATCTACACTATCAGATTTACACACAATCTGAATTATACTAATACACAAGATAATTATAATAGAGATTTGATACTTAGAATAAGAGAAGAGAGATCACTAAATAACACTTCGTTTCTTGGCGAATACGAATGTTCTTCTCTTGCACTTGATAGAAGAATGAGAGAGATGCGATGAGATTAGATCACTTGAAACAAAATCTAAGGATGTTAGTGATCAAGATAATTTAGAGAGAGAAAGAAGGTTTTTAGAGAGAGAAAGTTATCAGAAAAATTAGTGCAAAGAGGTGTATTTTTCTGCCAGCAATAGTGCATTATTTATAGCCAGGAGTTCCAACGGTCACCTGGGGGCGGTCCCGGTGGCCCCAAATTTATTTAGGGGCCGCCAACCCTATAAGGTGCCGCCTAGTAGACTACGCTCATGTTTTTGTCTTTTTGTGGTGAAGGTTGTATCTGGTATGGAACCTTTTATTTTGGGGGGAAAATTTAAATTTCAAATTTAAGTTTTAAATAAAACTTTACTTCTAATTAGAAAATATTTTGTATATTTATTTTTTGTGAAAATACTTTTGTAGAATAAAATTGATGGTTAAGAGAAAAATATTATCTTGATCACTAATCATGCTTAATGATTTTGTTTGTTTATACCTTAAGTGATCACTAATCTTAGAAATGGAATTTTACGATTAATAATTTGTGGAAAACGTTTATTTTGGGCTGTAAACTTTTACATTTTGTTATTAACATAAAAACATGAGACTGGTCGAAAAATAAAATAACGTTTTTTCTAGACATCATATTTGTATTAGCAATCTCCCCATTTTACTGATGATAATAAAGCGAGATAAACACTTTTGTAATAAAAATAAAAGTTACAATTATTGAATGAGTGTTTTGTTCTATTTTTCCCCTTTTTGTCGAATTCAAAAAGGATGATCATCGAGTAGTTGTAGAAGGAAAAAAGTTGACGATATCAAGCCTCCTCCTTGATGTATGCTCCCCCTCGTTCGAGGCACCAAGGGATCGATCTTACACAAATTAGTCTATGCGTACGAAACAAAGGTAAATAAGTTAAAACATGCAAGACAAATATATTTCTTTAAATATTCTTTAAACATTATACCATAGCAATACATGCAATTCAACCATAAAGTAATTTCATTCAACACATAATAGACAAATAGCGTAGTGGTATTATCATTACAAGATAAAGTAAAGACATATTAAGGCACAAAACATAGACTAGTAGATTCTTGAATCATAGTAGATGCCATAATCAAAAGATAGATGGTCGATTATTAAAGTAGATTAATCATGTGAAAATGATTAACTAAAGAGAGAAAAGGGCGAGGTTGGTGAAGCACGGTTTGAAAGAGTGCAAGTTTGAGGTTTGAGACGGGTGAGAAGAAAGTGAATGAAGTTGATTTCATTTCTCAAGGAATGGAATTGGTTTCTAGAGTATCAACAACAATGACAAAAACTTGAGTGAAATTGATGTGTGTTGTCGTGTAGGGTTAATTAATGATTATAATGTTTTAAATTTATATTTAGCCGACAAAAACCTATAGACCACACTCTAACGGGCAGTGTACCCGGTCAAGATGTAGCTTCACGGTAAGTAGGGTGTCAAACACTAAGAGCGAACGTTAACCTAATATTCTATCACTACGAGGCATGCAGACCCGTGCGATGCACACGGGTTGTGTCTAGTTTTTTTTCGCACGGGTTGTGTATAATGCTTGATTGTCTAATGATTATGTGAAGCTTAACATGCCTAGGACGACACCCATTCCATGTTTTAAAGCATTGGCTCACTGCAACAAAGCACAACAGGAAATAGACCACCAATTCTTTTCTTGATATAAGATCAATAAATACCATCTCTGTCAAAGTTAAAAGTTAAAACTTTTCGGCCAATATGTCAGAAACCATGGTTACAAAAAAAAGGGTTAAAACTTTCTTTTACCTCATTGTTTATGATTCCCTATATAATATTGTAACGTTGCATATTAAATAGTTGCAATTTGCAAAAGCATCAGAAGTGTTTACTTACTGGATCCTAAATGCAACACAAAAGTATGGTTAAGGCAGCCACCTGTCATCAGATATGTTACCAAACAGGAGGCCTAAAATAAGAATCTTTACTGATCTACGAATACTAAATATTGCTTTTAAATCAGAAAATGGGAGATAATGATCTACAAAACAGCCAGTGGAGCCTGCACTTTACGTCTGATTAAAAATAATAACTTGGCATTTGCCTATTCTTGCTGTTATTTCAGCAGTTAAAACTTATTTTTTGAAGGTTTTATGCATTAAAAGTACAAATTTGGGTAAAAAAAAACAAAAAAAAAAAAAACCAAAAAATGGATTCTTTCAACCCGGTTCCAATACACAACCCAAATCATGTGAATCTCAACTAAAAACCAAATATGTATAGAATCTCATAAACCTTAAATTAACAGAAAGCAATCAAAATAATATAATAAAAGAAATAACAAACCTGTAACAGGATCAAAAATTTGGGATATGATTGATTGAAAGATGAATTGAGCCGCTTTTCTCAGAGTTTTTGTGTGTTTTGCGGCCAACTAATTAAAACATTGACCGGGTTCTTCTTGACTACACCCAGCCCCATTGTATTTCTTCTTTTCTGGAACGCAAATTACCTCAGCCAATGTACGTGGATCAAATGGATCATCAGAGGGTTGATCGGGATCATCAACAGTCTCATATTCTGATACAATTTTTCTTTGACTTTATCGCAGATACTGAATGCCACTTCTTCTGAATTCAAGTGAATATACGTGAAATCAATACTTACAACGTCCTGCACAAAAGAATGAATATACGCATAAGAACCGAATTCACGTGACGCAACTATTGGTAATAGAGCTCCGCTAGTCTCATTTAACAGTAACAAAAAAAAGATCACGTGCTGGTGGGCTTACATTTGCAGAAGCAGATAGATCAAATTAAACCTAAATATCAGGTTCGAGAATATGTAATGGCTTATTATCTGGATAAGTCTCTAGGCAATGCTGACTATCCAAGCAGTATCGAAGGAGGATTCCGGTGTAAGAGAAACAATAAAATTCATTTTAGAATTACTAATCGAGTTTTGTAAATTTATATTGTGTGATATGTGATACTTCTTTTCTGGTGCTTTTAATTTCTTCAAGTTAGATTGATTATCATTTTGTCTATATGTGTTTTTATATTCTCATAAGCTTGTACAAACTTATTCTCATATAAAAACACAGAATCTGTAGATGAAAGGGTCAAAAGCTGAGGAAAATTGACTACACACAGATTCTATGGTAGTATGTGTTCTTGTGTCGCATTGTTCTGTTTATCTAATCATTTATGCAACTGGTACTGTTACACCTAATTATTGCTAGATGACACGATAAATTAATTAATCACCTTCAGTAACTCTCATGGCTTCGAGATCCTTGGAATATTCATCTATATTAGCCTTTGGTTATGGTTCAAGTTGTTTTAGCATCTCGGGTATGCAATTTGGTTCCTGCGTTTTTTGCACCAGTCCTTCAGTAACTCTCATGGCTCAGGCATTTCAGTGTGGCTCAGGCATATCAACTTGGTCACTTCGTTCTCTGCAGTAGTCCTTCAGTATCATGTGTGGATCAGGCATATCAGTTTTGTGCTTGCAATAAAGATCTGTGGGTTGTATGACTTAGTGAGGTCTTAAGGCTTTTACTAAGTTTTATGATGGGTCTGAACTTATGCCTATGTCTTTTGTTATCTCTATTCCCATGTCTGTTATTTTGATCTTGGTATCATGCGTTTGTGCTAGCTTGGTGGGGTTATGGTTTTGTCCCTACTGACAACTCATTCCATGATCTTGGCACGTACTCTTTCAAGGTTTTAATCATTTGGCCTGGTCTTCTCAAGTGAGTGTGCAAGTCTAAAGTCAAAGCGGGTCAGATGGCATTCTTGGTTGTAATTTATAAATACGCGCTTAAAATATGTTGGTTGATACATGATTATTTTTAAAGCATATAAGTAGTTAAAAAAGGCAATCTCAAACACCCCCTGAAGTGCCTATTCATAAATACTTATTTTTTCTTCAAATAAGATTAAGGTATGCATTATGCTTTTATACAAACCCTCAAAAGTACTTATTTGTTGTATAAAGATGCAATAAGCAGATAAGCGATGCTATCCAAACACTCACACAATGAAACATTGTATTTGGATATGGTTAGATAATGTGACACTTCCTTACTTATAATGCTGAAACTATAGAAAATGTAAGTGATACATCTATTAAGGCTGCAATATACACTCCATCTTTAGCAGCTTACAACTGAACCACATAATTCTCTATACATAATTCTCTTATAGACTACCAAACTAACAATGTAAAAGTGATAGTGAACACATCCATTTTTGCAGACATGTGCCCGGCTCCCTATGAGTAAATACATTGCGTGTTCAAATTTTCGTTCTATGCCATCTATGTGCAATAAGTGAATTACAAACATGTGGTAATGTGAAAGCATACCTCAAGATCATCTTCATAGCCCACCTCAACAAATATATATCATTTTAGTTAACCTGCATAGCAACATTCAACAAAATTATTTAAACTAATTTTTAATAGATCCCGGAAACGTACCTTTGTAAAGAAAATTACTAACCTTTAATTACTGAGGTTGTTGCTCTTCTCGCTTGATTCTTTTGGACAATGTGCACCCGCATAAATCCATCAACCAAAAACTTAATTACATATGAACCATTTGAAACATCAAGTGAATTCAACAACCTAAACAAAGTGAAATTTATAATGAATTTACCTTGACACATGTTTCATCAAACACATGGTGTGCATAAAACACATCATTGGTTTGTAGCAAACAAAATAAAGAATTAAGCCACTTATTAAACATTAACATAAAAAATTATATCAATTTGGGTACAAAATATTTCATAAAATTAAAACATAAATCTTACCACAATCAAGTATCCAATTTCAGTCACTTGGTTAAT